>CM059436.1:26409293-26599429 GCA_030390025.1 Squalus acanthias | reverse complement strand
CGCCCCCCTCCTCCACAGATGCTGCCTGACCTGCTGAGTCTTTCTAGCATTTTCTGTTTTTATTTCAGATTTCCAGCATTTTGCTTTTGTATACCAGTTAAGCAGTGGGGTGGCCTGTGCCAAATTTGCACAGGTGTTGGTCCCACTGCTAAATTCATGGGGCCCTATTTTTTAGGCGTCCTGGACGCATGCTCCTTGAATATGTTGATGAGGAGCTTAACGCCTGTTGGAGGAACCCTTTTCAAATTTAGTCAGCGATGAGCGGGCCCGCTCAGGATTCTTCAGCAGGCCCAGTGGCCTCCAATGACATGTAAGTGTAAAAACTTTTGTTTTTTTAAAAAAAAACACCCTGTTGAGCTAGAAGTAGGAGTTCTACCCGATTTCACAGGCATCGGGAGCAGCCTCCTGTTCCCCCTCTTCCTGGAGTCCACTCCAACTCCCCTCCCGGGATTTGCCTGAGGGCTGCTGCCAATGAGGCTGCTGGCCCGACATTCATGTCTTGTCTCGGAATATGTTGATGAGGCCCGAAGCCTGATTTCCATCGATTCTCGGGGCTCTTGGTTCGGGCATGTACTGCTTGCCAATTTTTATCCCTATGTCTGTTATATGTTTGAGACACTCTGGTGGGGGAGGGGGGTTTGGGAGGGGGCGAGGGGGGTTGGGGGGTGTTGGGTGTTGTGGGGTGTTGGGGAGGGTTGAGGGAGGAGAGAGGGGGGGGTTGAGGGAGGGAGGGAGGGGGGATTGGTGGAGGAGGAGGCGGGCAGGGGGGTGAAGTGTCCCGGACAGCAGCGACCCAAATTATTTTTGTGGAGCCTGGAGAAGCATTCTCCACAGGGAAACACTATAAAAATATCAAACTTACCATGGCTGGACCTCTTTGGCTCTATCGCCCGTGGAAATCATCAGAGCGTGCATGGGGCACACTCATACCAATCCCAACCTAAAAAAACAATCGTGTTCCAGGACCCCGATTTGCATATTGAAATGGTCCGACTGCGGGAAACAGGTAGGCTCTTTGGGCACCTAGCGCTTGGCCCCTTTCAAAATATCTGTGTGTGTGTGTCTGTCTGTATGTGTATATTTTTTTCTATGTCTGTGTCTCTCTTTGTCGATAGGTGCCTTTCAGTACGTGTCTCGTGTATCTTTCTATGTGTGACTTTCTTTCTTTGTGTTTCTGTGTATGTTTACTTCTCTGTGTGATTCCCTCTCCTTTCTGTGTGTGAGTGACTCTCTTTCTCTGTATGTGTGCTTATCTTTCTGTATGTATCTATCTTTCTGTGATCGTCTCCCTCTCTGTTTATTTGTATGCATGTCTTTTTTGTTCTTTCTCTCCCTCCTCCATCCCAAGTTTCAGTCAATTCAATAAAAAAAGTGGCAGCCAGCTATGAAAAGGAATAATAACTTGGAGTATTAATGAGTTGAGTCCATCCATCATAGTCGACCAGCAGTTAAATTTACACACAAGATATGTCGGAGTATAAAACTCCTGACCTGGAGATACATACAGAATGCAGTACATGGAATCTTGTGATAACAGTCATATGACCTGCTCATGCAGTGAAATCTCCCATTCCCCAGTACAAGTCACATTAGTGTAAGAGCAAGTGTGGAAGTGACTTGTACACTAGAACACTTGCCGAAAAGGACACCGGCAGCACCTTGGTACTTCAACCAAGTGGTCATTCTTCCTGTATGAACCTGGAAAATGAATGTTGACAGATTATTGCGGGGGGCGGGTTGGGGGTGTATCACAGCCAAGCCAGATCCATCCACACGTATATTTCTGGCGAGGGACACCAGCTCGCTATCAGGAACGGGAATCCTGGCTGATTTTTCCCGTCCTAGTCCAAGGGGCACAGAAGCCAATTGTACTGCCCATGCTGCTGTGCACAGCTGAGACAGCTCAGCATAGATCAAGGATTAAACCATGAATTATTATTTTTCTAGAAAAGAATACATATATATACTTTGTGAAGTCATTATATTGTTTTGTCACAGTTTTAGCAGAACTCATTTAGAAAAATGTTAATGTTTTCTTCACATGGTTTGCAACATGTTTTTGTGTGTACACACACACCGATCTTCTGTGGCATTGCACATGGGGAATCATGACCAAGTGCGGTTAGACTGAATCATAGAATCATAGAAATTTACAGCACAGAAGGAGGCCATTCAGCCCATCTTGTCCATGCCGGCTGACAAAGAGCTGTCCAGCCTCATCCCACTTTCCAGCACTTGGTCCGTAGCCTTGGAGGTTACGGCACTTCAAGTGCATATCCAAGTACTTTTTAAATGTGATGAGGGTTTCTGCATCTGCCATCCTTTCAGGCAGTGAGTTCCGGACCCCCACCACCTTCTGGGTGAAGAAATTCTCCTCCAATCCCCTCCAAACCTCCTACCAGGTTGTGTGGGGAATAATTGTACCAGGATGTGCAGATGTAATTTAGTCCCCATTTTAAGTCATGCATTCTGTCCTTATTTTTATATAATACTTTGATTTAATATTATTTATAGTTAAATAGCAAAGCTTACAGCAATTTGGGAAGCAGAGATGTAATATGTTGCTTGGACCAGAGGATCTGGAAGATGCAAAACTGAGGCGTTACAGTGCCACCACTGGTGAGTGGGTGTAATTACAGCACAAGTTTACATCGGCACTCTCCGTGATAAATGTGCTCATAGGATCTAATAATGGAACTCGCTGACAGAAAGTGTGCACAGAAGTATGATTTTGAACTTTACACACACACACACACACACATATATATTTACAAATTGAGATGAATTGTGCTGAAACATTTTAGGTCACATTGTACTCCCAGATCAATACAGAGAGGTATACACACAGTTGAGTACACTTTGCACTTTACAAAAATGGGATGGTGCTGATTTTTGGGATGCAGTTACAGATCAAGGTGGGATCCGGGCACAAGCAGTGTCATCTGGAGTGTTGGCCCACTTGGATGGCATGAGAGTGGATAGGGGAACCTGGAGAATGGCGGAGCAGGCTTGAAGGGCCAAATGGCCTACTCCTGCTCCTATTTCTTATGTTCTTATAGAGGAGGGAATGGAGGGGCCAGACAGTTGGCAGCTCTAAAGATCCTGTTCTGACTAGCAGACGCTTCAGATATTTTGCCCACATGTTGATAGTGATGATGCTGAATCCACAGTTGATGTGCATATTTTTAGTGATTTTATTCAAATTAATAAATAAGTGGTATCTCATTGTACAATAATTTGAGATAATCATACTTGGCTAAAGCAAAGTTACTTTTCGTATCTGGACAACTATGATTGTAGTAGATACTGTGCTGAATAAAATGATACCTAACTTATTGTACTTCATTTAAAATTAAGCTTAGTAATGTGAAGTGTTTAGAAGCAACACCAAATAATCACTGTAGTGTGGTGGTGACATCATCAAATTAATGCTGCATGTTTGGATCAAAATTATTTCTAATATGTTTTCCTACCAGCCCTCCCGCTCTGTCTGAATCCAATACTAAAACCACAGCCTAGAAAATTAGATGACATAAATTATGCAGGATTATTCTGCGAGGGTAAATTATATTTTCAGTGCCCAGTGGAGTGATAATTCACACAAGTGACAAAAAATCATCACACATGAGTGAACTGTTACTTGACAGTTGTCAGCGATGCACACAACATCCTCAAATTCATTTAGAGGCTTCACTGAGAGTATCCGCAGAACAAACAGAGAATCTGACTGGAGGTGGTCTGTTTGGGGCGTTTCTTTTCCTCATACCGAAGACCATTGTATAATTCATTCATGCCTGGGGCACTTCTGGGCTTTTTACACTGGGGAGTGAACACTAACAATTCAGCCATTTGGGAGGTGTTCTTTGTGCTGTCGGGAATGGTTTCTGAGTTAAAGATATAAAAAGAAAAGAAGGTGATTATTGGAAATCCATAATAAAAAGTATCCATTAGTACCCACCCATTCTGATGAAGGTTCATTATCCGTCACATTAACTTTCTTTGCTCTTTCAGAAGCCGACAAACCAGCTGTGTACTTCCAGCATTTTCTGTTTTTATTCCATGTTTTGGAATAAAGCTGAATAGGAAATTCCATTCAGGATAATGTACTAAAACCTTTTGAGGTTGGATATTTGTAATTTTATTTTAGAATTAGTAGAGGATATTTTCCTCGGTCTGGGCCCCGGCACAGTGGATCACTCAAGTGTGGTGAATATCGGGTGGGTTACAGCGCATGCCTGTAAAGGAGCCTGCCTGATTTTCCTTTATTAAGTTTAGTGGAAGGAAAATTGGGTGGGATCCTTAATAAGCATGCACCCTGACCCACCTGATTTTCCGATATTTGCTGCACCCAGGACATTCAGTGCACCTCTCAGACTCAGGAAAATCTCTCCTATTATCTTGAATAATGACGTTTTATTTAGTCCCATTACTTTAGTTAGATCAAGCCTTATAATCTCTGCTATGGAAAATATGTTCCTTGCTCAGGAACAGAAACTCAGGTTTCCAATGCCCGAAAACAAGATCTTGACACTGACATACTGATAAAGACTAGCAACTTAGAGGTTGTGAGTTCAAATCCCACCATGCTAGTTATGAAATTAAATCCAATAAAAATTTGGTAATTTGTGGGCTGGTACAAGATTGAAAACCAGACTGGCTCACCAATGTCCTTCAGGGAAGGGACCACTGCCTTGTTTTGGCCTATGGGTGACTCTGGTCCCACATTATGTTATTGAATCAATGCCCTCAGGGTAACTAAGGATAGGTATTCAGTACTGCCTTGCTAGAGTCACCCACATATTGAGAACAATATAAAAAATAGATCTTTAAGATCTTAGATATAGGGGCTGAATTTGCGGTTGGAGGCTTCCCGCGGACGGATGCCTCCGACTAGCAAAAAATCTACCAATTTACCTGATGGTCCTGGAGGTTCGGACACTTGCGCTCCTGGGCCTCTAAGCATAGGCCTGTGTAGAGGCCCATGTATCCCAGGGGCGCATGCAGTTCGCAAGCTTGTATGTTTGTACGGAACCTCCATAAGTATGAATGGGGATGACATTAAAAATAGATTTAACATAACAATTAAATTTAAAATAAATTACATATTTAAAATTAATTAAAATACAATATTATTAAACATTTAAAACAAAAATATATTTTTTTGAAAAATAAATGTACATATTTTAAATGGTCTAAAAATAAACTTACCTTATTGTACATGTGTTTTAATGTTTAAATTAATGAAAAAAAATTATTTTTATGTTTTTTAAAACTCTTACGCTGGTAAAAGCAGGCCTTACGCCTGCTTTTACCAGGCATAAGAATTTCACAGGCATTCGCTGGGCAGAAGTTGGGCAAATAGCGCAACTCTCTGCCCGTGGAGGCCCTTCTCCTGGGGATGCATGCGATCTGTCAAGAAGATCACAAGTTCTGGGTTTCAGTGCATGCGCTTCACATGCCTAAACCTGCAAATTACGGCCCATAATGTATATCACCATGTGTAAATGAGAGCGAATCTCTGTAATCCATCATTTTGGACAGAATTTTGGTTACATTCAAAGAGTAATTTCCTCTCCCCTTTTCTTCTGAAGGCATTGATCATACCATTTATGAACATTAATTTTGACTATATCCATCTTGAATTTACTAACTTATCAATTACAAAAAGATTGGAACTGCCCATTAAATATCCTCTTCTGAAATGTTGATCTCGGATTTTCCTGAAGGGCCAGTGAGTGAATAAATGCACTGCATGATGTGTGCTGAGCCATACAGTCAGGCAAGTCCCATGTCTGATTCTGGCTCTGTGCTGAATTAGCTGATCACAGCTTACACAACAATGAAGGTGCTATAATTGGCCCCAGTTTCCCAGAGCTAGGGAGGGGAAAAAGTTGCCAGGATTCTCACTTGTGATCACAATCTGAATATCCCTGTTGGAAAATATACTTGTGCGAATATTGGGTAAGGACAGGATTGGACTCAGCTGTGGTGCTCTACACAGACAAAAGTTCACATATGAACCCCACTTGGATTGCCAACACCGCCCCCCCCCATGGAATTTGGGAGAGGAGTGGAAAAGGTTGAGAAAAAGTTACACATTTCTGGTCTCCATCTTGTTCGCCTGAGGTAAAGAGGTGTTTAAGGAAATTGGATAGCTGGTAAACATTGCAATATGTACAGGAAACTCTTTGGTGTCCGGCACCGACGGGACCGGCATGGTGCCGGTTGATCAAAAGTTCCGGATAACGGAGAGTTATATCTACCGAGGCTATTTTTAACAAACAAAAATTAAAAAATCAAGAAATGTGCAGTATACAGACTTCCGACAGCGCCAGGAGGCCGAGTAGTGGCACTTTGGAGAACTACCCCCACTGACTAACTCGGCGTTCGCGGGAGACTCGGACTCTGCAACATTGCCGGTTATTTGAGAGGAGTTTTCGGAGTACTCGGCGTTCGCGGGAGACTCGGACTCGGCAACATTGCCGGTTATTTGAGAGGAGTTTTCGGAGTATAATTTTTGCCGGTTAAGAGAGAATTCCGGATATTTAGGTGCCGGTTAAACAAGAGTTTCCTGTATTTGATCTGGATACACAATCATGGCATTGTTATGTGCCAGCAGGACCAATTGTACATGAGTTTGCTACACAGTTTTGATGACAACGCGATTATTATTTCTTTTGCCTGTTATGGTAGGGTTGCCATGGTGCGATAGTGGTAACTTCGTGATCTCAACATGCTAAATGTGAGAAGTCGCACAACACCAGGTTATAGTCCAACAGCTTTATTTGAAATCACTAGCTTTGACTGCTGTGCCTATATGCAACTCTTCACTTCACCTGACGAAGGAGCAGCGCTCCGAAAGCTAGTGATTTCAAATAAAGCTGTTGGACTATAACCTGGTGTTGTGCGACTTCTCACATTTGTCCACCCCAGTCCAACACCGGCATCTCCTCAACATGCTAACATAGAGAGATGCAAAATAAAAGCCAGTCACTGCCTCTCCGAGCAAGAGGGAAAATTGAAGGGCGAGTCACCGAGACCAGCTCACACTTCTCCTAGCAACCTACAGTGCCATTGGCAGAGGTGTAGGAATAGTAATGGTGCAGGCAGCCTTCAAGAGGGGAAAAGAGAAACATTTTTCATTGAAAAATTTGGGTGAAGGACCAAACGCCATTGTGCTGGACATCAGCAAGGTTGGAAATATTAGGGGAGAAGGAAAGGTAAATCGGGACGTTTGGGTTTTAGAAGCCGTAGGTTGTAGGAGAAAGTGAAGACCATTAAGCTCCTGGAAAAGATTGAGCCAGCCTTTGCTCACTGAGCCACTGAGGAGCTACCTGTGGTCTTTCAATAATGAGTTTTTCATTTACAATTAGACAATGTTGCAATTAGACATTTACAAAATAAATGTTTAGAGGAACTGAAAGGAACAAAACGATTTTGTGTCTTAAACTCAGTAACAAGAAGTGGATTATGATATTAAGTGTTATGATAGTATACATGTTATATTGTAGTTATTTTTAAAACACATTTGTCAGCTAAATTACAGATTATCATTAAATGGCACAGGTGATGAAAGCTAGTCATTATGAATTATGTATGAAAATATTTTAAAACTGCAGAAACATGTAATATAATACAGCACTGAATAACCTTTGACTCAAGGTGATCTCACTAATGCATGACAAAATCTATCAATCCTTAGTCTATGTTTACAGCAACTCATTTGGAAAATCATTTAACAAATAAATGCTTTACTGACAGCTAAAAGAGAAAAGAGATGACCTTCAGTGAATTTGACATGTGTTCAGTAACTATTGATTGTATCGCCATAAAACTTCCACTTAAATTCCATTTGCTTAAGTGAGTGAAAAAGTGAAGCCTATCATTTTAGACATTAGGTGTATAAATATACCCTGTGGAAAATAATTCAATAATGACTCAATTAGTGGCAGCTCCCAAACTGCTCGCGGTTTTAAAATGTGTAAAATTAATCATGCTGGAAGTAACTTTGAAATCAGGAATACATGAAGCTTTTTTCCCTGTAATAAAAAAAAATAGGTGAGATATAAAGTGGGTCCTTTGTTGCTAGAGGTAAACAGTGGAACATGATGCCTACACGACTGCCACAGAGAGAGAAAGAGAGGAAACGGTACAGCTTCTATCCTAAATGTAGAATAATACACAATCTGAAGTGTTACCAGGCAGTACAACATCAAGTGGTTGAGATGACATCATAAATTGCAAGAGTGAAGCTTGATAAATTTCTCTATGTCATCCAAACCTGAAATGTGTTTCTGCTTCAGAATAAACTCCTGAGTGTGTGATTTTATCTAATACTTAACAACGATTTACCTTTTCAAGAGTAGTTACTATGCATTTGTAGAAGGATTTCAAAATGATAACAGGCTTCATCTAGAGTACTGTGCGACTAGGGAAGTAATATTGGGATTTGTTTCACTGGGTGATAAAGGGGAATGTCAGAGCCACTGTATGAATATACACTGTATGTATCTGTGCTACAGCACAGAGACAGACGATCAAGTCTGCGCCTGCGTTATTCTGCACGAGCCACCTGTTCTAATCAACTTGCTCCCCATTGCCTTTATTATTCCTCTTTTTCAAATAACTATCAAATATCCTTTAAAAATAATTAATGGACTCTACTATAAAAGAATAAATCACACGAGCTAAAGTCTAATGGAAATTTAACCCGCAGATAAATGATTGGAGTGAAACACTGTGGCTCAGCTACTATGCTGGTTGAGAACAAGTGTCTCCGCACTGACCACATATTGAACCTGGGACCCTCTGGTTTCTATGGCTGACTTCCACACAGGTAGAACATTTACTTACTAAGCCATGAGGGAGACCCATTTTTTAAAATTACAGTAATAACCTTTTGAAAATCCCTGCCATTAATCTGTTACGACATAATTAATTAACTGATGTGAGGGATGGTATGAGAAAAAGAGAGCTCTTTTTTGAACCAGGTGGCATTTTCATCATGGGGTAATCACCTGGATTTTCTTTTTGAAGGATATTAATGGTTTACCACCAACTTACTGCTTGGTCGATTTTCAATAACTGTAAGACTGAAGTAGTGGACTGACCACTCCATAGGTCGGAAATCCATCCACTGATATAAGTCTGCCCAGGTGATGCAGGCAGCTCAGTACCAGAACTGAAAATGTATGGTGCCCCCGCCCCCCCCAACCCCCACCCCTATACTATTTGAATATATGTCTCACCAAGCTGCCTGCCCACCATACTTTAAGATAATCAATTGATATACGAGTCCGCTTGCTGTGTTATTTTCTGATCGTACAACTTGACTTTACTGAAATAAAAACAGAAAATGCTGGAAATACTCAGCAGGTCCGGCAGCATCTGTGGAGAGAGAAACAGAGTTAACGTTTCAGGTCGATGACCTCAGATGTCGAAGGGTCATCGACCTGAAACGTTAACTCTGTTTCTCTCTCCACAGATGCTGCCTGACCTGCTGAGTATTTCCAGCATTTTCTGTTTTTATTTCAGATTTCCAGCATCCGCAGTATTTTGCTTTTGACCTTACTGAACTGTGCTCTCTAACTTAGTGACTTACCAAGAGAGACACTCTGAGTGTGTTGTTGGGGGTGGGGGGGGGGGGGGGGGGGGGTGAGGGGGGTACCTTAAGCTGAATTGTTGCTTTTAAAACATGTAGTAATAGATGCTTTTTGCTTGCATTAAGAAATTGATTTGCCATTAGCCATCTCTGCATTTAGTAAAAAATTTAAATCCTAACAATATTACTGCCATATAAAATCATGTTTCTTGATGGAAATCATTCATTTTTTATATGATATGATGGAAGCATATCATTCCTGGCACCCGTCTCAAGCACTCTAACAGCTTGTACATTGCTACAGTTTGAATCGAGATTTAATCATAGAGCCAGTTTGGTAACATTTACGAGATTCCAAGGTTACAGTTTTACAGTTTAATAATATAATATTAGCACGGGCTTAAAAGATTAAGACAAATGTTTTGCAATTTTGAAGTAAACTAAAAGCAGCTGTTCGCAGTAATTATATATTGAGAATGTCAAGGTTTCAATTAGTTGGCTTATTCAGGTAATACAAGGCTTTCATGGTTCAAGCAAAAGTTGTTTTAAAATTTAAAATAAAGGCCATTCTTCAAAAATGCAGCTCAAATTGAAGGCTACTCTTATTCTCTCATTTCATATAATGCCACCAATTAATGTTTAATTGATTCTTTAACAGTTTCACCTCCTTTATAGTATTTAGTTACGTGACATTGGTTTTGGAAATATGATGACAATTGTATGCATATTCTGCAGTACAGTTCCACGTTTGCACTCAACGCTGTCTGGATAGCAATGAAGTGGTGTGACAACTCCCTGCAGGAACTTCTCCATTTGCTGAATACTGTATATTTGGCCAACTTTATAATACACTTGGTAGATTTTAACTCAGTAAAAATCTCACTTCAATTTGTTTAGAATGGAGAGAGGGAACAAGGCGGGAAAAGGGAAAGAAGCAAAAGATTTGTTTGTGGGAGAAATGTGCAGACCCATATTCTTTCTCAGTTTTAGAAATATTAAATTGAACAATACTCTGGGAGAGGTACTTTCAATCTAAATTTCTTCCCAAGAAGCACGACAAAATGTTTGTTAAAAGCATCTCCTCCCCAAGAAGAAATTCCACTTTCTATTGGTAAATACAATTTAATGGATTTTCTGGCTGGAACAGATTACCTAGCTGATGTGTTTGGTTGATTTGGGCCCTAGATGATGATGATCAGCGATTTGCCTAAGGAAGGTTCTGGCTCAATTCTGCCTTCTCCAAACGTCTGTGTCTTGTGCTTCCTTCTCCAATTCTCCATACGATCTCCCATTCTTCAGGTGGTTCAGAAGCATCCTTCTATCCTTCTTTTCCTCCCTCTTGGTCTCTTTCCTTCCTTCCGTTCTTCTCGCAGCTTTTTCAACTGATGATACTGAACTTTATATTTATGTTTCAGCTCCAGGATCAGCATCCAAGACTATAAAGAGGAATGGTAGTCAGACAGAAAGAGGCCCATCATATATGTCTTCAAGTTGTTCTTGTCGGAGTCGGAGACCCAACAAGGAGATTAGCCAAGAGGATGTATTTTCCAAAATAAGAATACCAACCATCTTCTCTTACACAGAAAAGCTTTCCAATATTTCTTTCCATATTTCAGGAGGGGAATACTTTAGATTGAGAGTGCAGTTATTTTACACAAAGTCAATTGAGAGGTGTAGCAAATATTGAACTGATATCACAGCACTTTGTACAGTAGTGGGACCTAGTGGGTAGAACCCCAGTGTAGTTGAGCAAAGTTATTAATATTTATTGCACACTGGTATCTGGCTATGTAGAGCTGGATTCTTGTTTGATTATATTTGGTTTTTTTTTATGCTATTATACCAAAAATACAATTCATGTTTAAGTTTATTTTGTGCTATAATAGGTAATTGTCTAAAACTGATAGATACTAATTACTTTTGCTCTACACACAGATCATGACATACAAACTAGGAACCTCTCTCAAGTGAGGTGAACTGTAGAGAAACAATTTGGAAAAAAAACTGCAGCATTTGGTGGGAGGAGCTTAAACATCAATTCATGTCATAACGTCATGACATCACAGATGTGAAACCCCAGTCTGACTGTAGGTATGATACATCAGGGCAACTGGCTATGAATCCATCTGAGTGTAGGTATGAAGCATTAGGAGTGCAGATACGGTTATCAGGATGCAATCTGTTAGTACTGTGTGTTGAAAATTGGCCATGGTCCAAAAGTTCTCCCTTTAGCCTCAACTATAAAAGATGGCATGCACCCTGTTGTAATACACTTTCCTACAGACATCTGTGTACTGCAGTAACTTTGAAGTTTTATCAACTTATGGTCTTTTTTCATGATGAATGATTACATTTTTGTCATGTACAGTGCTTTTTTTTTTTTACATCTCTCATTGTGGACATGGCGACAGGGTCAGGATGAAGTTGTAAGA
The DNA here is from genome assembly GCA_030390025.1 of Squalus acanthias. Taxonomy (NCBI): domain Eukaryota; kingdom Metazoa; phylum Chordata; class Chondrichthyes; order Squaliformes; family Squalidae; genus Squalus; species Squalus acanthias. The sequence continues at coordinate 26,587,396 of CM059436.1, read as the reverse complement.
ATTTCTAACTGTGTAAGATCTGCAGGATTCATTTGAAGAAACTTGCTCTGATCTTTTCAATCAGATCGGTTCAGCACTGACACCTTTGCTGTAATAAATGTTCAAGTCAACACTGAAGCCATTCTATAATTTCAAGGTGGAGATAGGATGAGCTGGACCACCAGCTAATTTGGCTTTTTGAACCCTGCAATGTTGTATTGCGCATTGTTGCATTTATTCTACATCAAAAATAGCTTGAAACACATTTTTTCAATGTAAACAGGCCTTAAATGTCAGCTGTGGCTCAGTGGGTCGCACACTCGCCTCTGAGTCAGAAGGTTGTGGGTTCAAGTCCCACGCCAGGGACTTGAGCACGTAAAGCTAGGCTGACACTGCAGTGCAGTACTGAGGGAGTGCTGCACTGTCGGAGGGGTCGTCTTTCAGATGAGACGTTAAACCGAGGCCCCGTCTGCTCTCCCAGGTGGACATAAAAGATCCCATGGCACTATTTCGAAGAAGAGCAGGGGAGTTCTCCTGGCATCCTGGCCAATATTTATCCTTCAACCAACATAACAAAAACATCTGGTCATTATCACATTGCTGTTTGTGGGAGCTTGCTGTGCACAAATTGGCTGCTGTGTTTCCCACATTACAACAGTGACTCCACTTCAAAGAGTACTTCATTGGCTGCAAAGCGTTTTGAGACGTCCGGTGGTCGTGAAAGGCGCTATATAAATGCAAGTCTTTCTTTCTTAAAACACACACTTTAAATAATCTAACCACTACTTCTAAACTTATCTTTTCTCCTAGTTTTTTCTGGCTCTTACAGTTTTCTTCTTCCCTCCTCTCCTGAAAGTACCTCCAGCAAATGAGTTTCAGCAAACTTTTATTATTATGGAGGGCACCACAGCTAATCCCAATCCTGTTCTTGCTTCATGTCTACACACTTGCACTTTCCAGCACTCTGAATAGTAATCAGTAGTGGAACTCTATCCCTTCCCCTTTCCCCAATTGCTGCCGATGCTGAGATCATCTAACTCAGCACAGAGTGGGATTCAAACCTGGGATTTTAAGAATATCATAGAATCTTACAGCACAGAAGGAGGCCCATCGTGCCTGTGCCGGCTCTTTGAAAGAGCTATCCGATTAGTCCCTCTCCCCTGCTCTTTCCTCATAGCACTGCAAATTTTTCCTTTTCAGGTGTTTATAGCAAAATCTCTTTTAGAAATTAAAAACAATTCTCATCTCCCCCCTGTAGAATTAATGTACTAATGAAGCAAATATGCAGTGAATGTACAACATATAGGGTGAATGTACTAGTGAAACATAGAGTAGGTACCCTAGAATGTGAAACCAACATTGGAACATAGAGCTAATGTATTAATAAGGTAAAGAATCAATATCGGAGACTTAGAAACTATTGGGGGAAAAATTCAGTTGGTTGCGCCTCCCGTTAGCGCCTTAAGAGGGCGCTAATGGGGCGCAAAGCATCTAGCGCCCAGGCATGGCGAAGTTTGCGCCGCTCGCGAAATTAACTAGACATTTTGCGGCGGCGATAAACACTACCGCCACGATCTCCTGCGCCGGCAGATCGTGACGTCAGTCGAGTGCGCAACGCCCCGGTATCGCCCCGGAGCGGATATTGAGTGGCGCCCCCTGCCTTACCGCCTGATGCTAGCAACGACAGTTTGAGTGGAGCGTTCTGCAGTCATGAAGGGAAAAGGGGAACGCTATTTAAAGGTGACCGCTTCCTGCCTTTTATTGTTGGTGCCATTTTTGAACTACGCATTCTGAGAGAGAGAGAGAGACTTCTGGAGAGATTCAACGTTGTGTGAAGGAGTTTTGGGTACTGAGCAGCACTTTGCAGCTTCATTTTGATTTGCCATTCCTTGTATCGATTTAGAAGAGACTATGGGGGCTGCACTCTGAGCTCTTTGCCTGGTACTCTCCATTGTTCTTTCCAGCAGATTTGATGTGCAGATCTCTCCAGGCCGAGATTCAAGGCTGCAATTAGCAGGATGTGGATGGAAAGTGAGATTAACCATCCCCTTTAAGAACTGGCCCGTTCCATTGTGTGTGTGTTCCATTGCTGACTGACATTAGATGAGCTTCGCCAGCGCTCTGAGGTAGCGCCTCGCTCCTCGGCCTTTGCGCCTTAAGACAGGTGTGAAGCGCCTGATTTAGCGCTCCAATCACCTCCAGGGGTGATAAAAGTCAAGTTTGCAGTCGGTGACGATAATTAGTGCCAGGCGCTAATCTTTGCGCCCGGCCAATAATTGCGCCCCAAATGGGGCGATACTGAATTTCTCCCCCATTGTTCCCAATGTGGAATGTTAGATTAAGGTACTGGAGAAATACAGATGAGACATGCTGGCACTGGCGAATGGGAACCCACGTTTTCCCAAGGATGAATGGTAACAAACTGCTCAAAGAATGTAAAATAGTTCTACCTTCTATAGACTTGTGTTTAACTCTTCCTTTTTGGTGTAATTATGAAATGGATATAGGAAGATAATGAAAATACTACATTTCTGATGAAGGGTCACAGACCTGAAACGTTAACTCTGGTTTTTCTCTTCACGGATGCTGCCTGGCCTGCTGAGTGTTTCCAGCATTTTCTGTTGTTATTTCAGATTTCCAGCATCCGCAGTATTTTGCTACTGCTCAAAGAATGTGCTGTGTGATAAAGTATCTGGTACCAAGAATGGTAGTCATCCTCATTAACTAAGCTGTCTATAAGATGTATGTTTACTTCTTAGTTCTACTTTCTATAGATTTGTGTTTAACTCTTCCTTTTTGGTGTAATTATGAAATGGGTATAGGAAGATAATGAAAATACTACATTTATGATGGACGTGTTAACATGCACTCAGGACCTGAAAGGATTTAAAAGGAGAGATTTTCAGCAGCTCTGGTGATCACACGCCTGGGAACTGGCAAGCAAAATAGAATAGAATTAGCCTCGGTTAGCAGACGTGTCTCCCAGGTCACCTGTTCTATTAGTTCATTGAAGCTTGTTTTTAGGACTTTAAGGTTTGTTTTACAGTGTCAGCTGTGGCTCAGTGGGTAGCACACTCGCCTCTGAGTCAGAAGGTTGTGGGTTCAAGTCCCACTCCAGAGACTTGAGCACATAAATCTAGGCCGACACTGCAGTGGGAGCGCTGCACTGTCGGAGTGTGCCGTCTTTCGGATGAGACGTTAAACCGAGGCCCCGATTGCTCTCTCAGGTGGATGTAAAAGATTCCTCGGCACTATTTCGAAGAAGAGCAGGGGAGTTATCCCCGGTGTCCTGGCCAATATTTATCCCTCAACCAACATAACAAAAATAGATTATCTGGTCATAATCACATTGCTGTTTGTGGGAGCTTGCTGTGCACAAATTGGCTGCCGCATTTCCCACATTACAACAGTGACTACACTCCAAAAGTACTTCATTGGCTGTAAAGCACTTTGAGATGTCCGGTGGTCGTGAAAGGCGCTATATAAATGCAAGTCTTTCTTTCTTTGTTAAATCTGTGACTTACCATAAAGCCTATTAAAAAGTTATATTGTGTAGTGTCTTCGGTGAAGGTTCTGAGCCAAATTTTAAACATCTAACGAATGAGTCTAACAGACTGACTGGTCTGTATATTTTAGCACTACACCAGACAGTGATTTTGCCTACTTATCTACTTCCATTATCAACTCAGTGTCTTTCACTACTGGCCTTAGCCTTTCACCAAGGTTTCTCAATAATAAAAAATATTTCCATTCTTACTGGTCCTTCATTAGCAGGGCAAATCCTGGCTTAGCATGTTTCTATTAACACGTCCATCATAAATGTAGTATTTTCATTATCTCCCTATTTCTCAAACATTCTACATTATATTTTGTAATTTTGATTAATGTAACCACATGTACAAATGTAGTTGTATAATTTTACTTGCATGACTTCAATTGGTAAAAATCACAAGGTCGGTCAAAATGTTGACAAACCTACAAACTTTCCCATTCAGAAATCCATTGCTGTATTAAATTGGCACACCTTAATTGGGTCCAGAAGAATGAGAAGGCATTCAGATCCAGCTCTTAGCATATAATCCTTAATGGTCCTCCCAATTACAAGAGCAAATAGAAGCAGTTGACTTCATTCATTCTTCCTATATCCTATTCCTTTTACATTCTGTTCTATATTGAAACATAAATCAAAATGCGAAACAGTTTCATGCCCTGGACTCTGACATATCAAAGGGATTTTCAGTGTAGAGCTCGTTCATCCTCTTGGTTAGGCCCATTATCCATGGTACTAAAGGGTGTCTCATTTTCAGAAAGGTTGATGAAGATCAAGGGGGATGTTTTCTGCTTTTTGAAACCATGGTGTTAATTTAGTAATTTTCTTTTTCTTTTAACAGCATTTTAATACTAATTACTTCAATTTTCCATTGGGTAAGTCTGATCAATGGGCTTGCCATCAGAAAGCAGGCCAATTAGAGTCATCTGCGATAATGATCCTTTGGCACCCCTCAAGTGGCTGAATTGTCACTTAACTGGTCAAGTAATGGTCCATGACATCAATTCAGCTCTAGAGGATGGGAAACTGCAGGAAATTAAGCACAGCAGTTAATTTATACAGCCCATTTCACTGATGCACAGCTGTTTTTGGATTTTGAAAGATGAATTTATAGATATATGGCCTAACAACCAAAGAACATTCCCTTATGTGTGTAAGCAGCCCCTGAGTTGTGAAATCAGAAACAATTCAACTTTTAAAATTGTGTGCATGGTCTACCCGTGTTGTTTGTATTGAAAATTAAAATTAATTTCTTGGTTCTGATCTTCTTTGTACATGTAATGATCTACTTAACAACCAAACCTGGAGATTTCCCATGAGGGAGATTTAAAAATCCAGCTGAGCAGTACATCATGACTTTTAAACAGTTTACTGTTCCTCTGTTTAAAGTGTCAGTGGATGGAGTGCTAATTGAATTGAGAGAAGTGCAGCAAACCATTTAAGAGTCCCGATAGCAGTTGGTAGGATCCGTGAGAGTTGACGTGTCTTCAACGGCAAATATTCCTAAAATATTTAGTAACAAATTTTCGCTCCTTTTCTTCTGTGGAAAACAATAATCACACTAATGTGATGGCTGGCGCCCGTTGAGCTGAAGTGCATCAGGCACCTGCTCTTCATGTTATCAGGTGCAGAGGCCTGAGGTTCATCATACATCTGCCGCACATTGCTCCCAATGCAGCCGGTCAGCACTTAGAGCGCTGGTAGCCGGCACACAAAATATGCGCAAGGTTCATTGAAGTCCTACAATTTATTTCAACTTATATCTCAGTTTTTTTTTGTCAGTTTTACTGTTAATCTCCGTAGTTGTTACCATGAACAGTCTGAAGGCACTCAAATTGCACTATTTTCAGAGGTAGTTTCCTAGTCAGCCAGAATACAGTAGGGCTTTCTTCAGTTTGCCAATGCATATGGATCTATAAGTCTTCTTGAAGGTGATGGCAACTGGCTGCCTGCTGAACCCGAGCCTCCGGAGGCAGAACTCCTCAGTTATTGCCTTGGCCTGGTTGGTGCAATGGTGGTGAATGTGGGCAGAATGTCTCTGGTGCCATTTCATATCTCTGGCAACTCTACTGATTGTTTCTGTTTAGTCTGGCACCTTCGGGATGATTTTGCAAAATTCTGTTGCCAGAGCAGAGCCTTTGGTAGCTACAAATGCTGGTCAGAGATGGGGCTGAAACAGTACAGCCACCATTCTCTGACTCACGCTCACTGTAAAGGAGACTCCACCACAGCAGCGTATCCTCTTCAACGGAAATAAAAATCGGCAGATGCCCAAAGTCAAAATGCCCCCCACCATTCCTGAAAGCAACCAGCATCCCCATTAAGAACCCATGACTTTGAACCTGGTTTGTAGTAAGTTCCGAGGAATGTGCTTGCCAAGGGAAAACTTATCTTAAAATATTATAATTAGTTTTATTAGTTGTACAGCCGGAACCAGGAACTGGTGGTAAACTGACAGCCAGAGACAAAAATGGTATCGCGGTCCTCTCCTTCCGATTACCATATATTCACGAGGATCGTGCCGGTGGGAGCTACAACCACCAGGATCAAGCTCCACCTCCAATCGAAACGAGTGCTCACTCTGTGTGGTGGTACTTGGATTTCTGGTTAATCAACAGAAGCTTATAGCTCTGCTCCACCACAGCTCTCCACATAATGCCCCATATCAAAGGGCTCAAGTATTCACTGTAGAAACTTAAGGCCAGTAAGTGAACTGAGGCTATATGTTCATTTAGGCCACTTTAAAGAAAGCTCCCTCTGAAACAAATGTTGGTTCTTACCAAATGCTGAAGCAGGTGATCATTGCTGTGCTTAATTTCCTACAGTTTCCCATCCTCTAGAGAAAGATTTTTCCCTGGTTGAGTTTCCCTGTCCCCAACCCAGGGGCACTGAGGCCAGTTAGAATCATAGAATGGTTACAGCACAGAAGGAGGCCATTCGTCCTGTCGAGGCCGTGCAGGCTCTCTGCAAGAGCAGATGCAGTTGTAGAAATCCTAATACTACCCAGAGAACAGCTAACTTAGCATAGACCAGGGATTTAGCATTTAACCTTCTTAAATAATGTTTCAGGTAACAGAGATTTTCACAGTGTTGATAAAAGTAAAGGATGAGAAAAAATCTATTTGTTGCACTGGAACTCAAGTCTCTGGTACTCCAACTCTCCCACAACAATGTACTAACACTCCTTACAGTGCTTTGGATTTAAGGGTAGTATCTGTATTAAATTTAATGTGTTTCATGAAAAACAGTTTTTAGTAAATGAATATTAAGAAAAGAAAATGCTAACACCAAATTTAGTTCTGTTTGCAGGTTTGTTTTATGTGTTATTCCCCATTTATTGATAAAGCAAGCCCCATACTACAGGGAGAAAAGAGTAAAAGAAATGTGGTAAATTTGGAAGTAGTGATTAGGTGAGTTTTAAAAACCTGAAGATTGAGAGACGTGAAGAGTTCCACAGTTTGGAGTTCTGGGGAAAGAATGTGTTAGAATAGAAGACTGTGCAATGAGAGTTGACGTCAGGATGTAAAGAGGAGGACGTGCATGCAGTTTTTACAATTGCAGCTCAAGTAACAAGAGCAGAAACTCAAGAAACATTGACTATAATAGTTTTGATAAAATTATGGGAGAGACAAGAAAAGTTGCAAGACAAAGCTAAGTTGGCAACTGGAGGTGGAAAATGGATCCCCTGTCTGACGGTGAGTTTTCTCTTCTTCCCTCACCAGGTCTATGAGAGGTATTAGACTCAAGTCGTGGATGGATTTGCTCTTTATAAAGTGGTAAGAGTCGTTGAAGGTTGTTTGTTACAAAAGATAAAACCAACCTTCTTGGAAGAGATATGGAATTCCATTTGATGCCATGGAAATCGTGAGAACTAGAGTGTCAATAGATGAGTGACCGCAGGTGAAATGAGCCAAGGTAAACAGGACCCTGGTATATAACTTTAAAAAGGCTAAATTCAATGAAATGAGGGAACAACTAAAGGAAATAAACTAGGGAGGATGTTCAACAATACTTCAATAGAAGAAAGTGGAATACCTTTAATACTGAGCATACACGATAAATACATCCCCAAATCCAACAAACTCCGACTAAATAAATGTGACCCGAAATGGATTAACACACAAATGAAAAGATGAAAAACGGCCTGTACAAATCCTGCAGAGTGTAAGGAGAAGGGACTAACTAGGGTGAAGACAAGAAAATGCAGAAACACGTGAAAAGGGTCATCAAAGAGGCAACAAGAGACCTGGAAAATAGCATAGCAGGTGTGGCTAAACATAACAGTGAAAAATTCTTTCAGTACCACAACAAGAGGGCAGTCAGAGAAGAAGTGAATAGCATAAAAGTTACAAATGGGATCCAGTGTTTCCCAATGTTCTTGGAATAATACCACAATACTTGCCATGTACCTTCAGCTCCAACATCACTGTTGTCTTTCATTCAGTTCATACCATGCTCAGGGCAAATACTTGTAACAGTAAGAAAAGTAGAAATAAAAAATAAAATTGAAGTATCAGTTAGGATGAGCAAGCTAAGGTGTTTATATCAGTGCTATTACCGCAGTGCTTCTCACATTCCTCCACCATATTGAAAACCTGGACTCAGTGGCACAAGGCTTGAGCCACGTTTCCCAATTCCAATAGCTGCTTTACAAAGTTAAGAAAAATGTCTTGGCATGTGCATCGTTCTGACTGCCAGCCAAGAAGTCATCAGTGGCATCCAAGAAAAATGCCACTGCAACATGCAAGGTCCACTGGGCAGGATTAGAATGCTTACATCTGGTCTTTAAAGACAAAAGAGAAAATGCAGACTTTGGGCAGCAGTCGATTCAACTGTAAGATTATAGTCTTTTTGCTTATTAATTTGTTTATCAACACTTATTTTCTTTATGCACATATATATGCAGACAATCATAATTAGCTTACAAGGCAAAGTAACTGGCTTAGCAGAAGGGTAGATGGGAAATTACTGAGTAGCTTGGTTTATAAAAACGAGCAACCATTTTAAAATAGTACAAACAATGGCACATTGAAAAGGCATAAAGTAACAGACATTGAAAAGACAGGAGTTGGAACGGCTCTAGAAAAACATCTGTTCAACCATAGAAACCAGACTGATAAGGTGGCAACCAGACAGATAGGGGAGGGGCCTACGTGTTGAACCAAGGTTCTTGGAAAATAGTTTAACTGCTGTGGAAATTTACAAAAGAGGAAGGACTGAGTAATGTCAGGTGACACGAGAGACCCTCTGGAGCGGGAAAGGAAGGTTGAGTGTCAGCTAGTGATAGGTCCAGGGAAGCTCCATAGGTTTGAATTGAAAATAATGGTATAAGAAGGGGACCCCAGTAGTGCTTAAGGGTAGAAGATTGGAGTCAAGTTCGGTAAATTCGGGGAGACACTCAGAGGTGGATACGGGCCTGGGGCCTGAGCCAGAGGGTGCAGACAATTCTTTCTTTTACCCAAGGCATAACGGGATAGTATAATCTTCATTATACCTTGCAAACTGCTGCTTAAGATACGGTAATTATATTGATCCTTGCTTGTGATTAATAAAATTTTAATCACTGCTACCAATACAGGTCAACGTCGAATCATTTGGAATAATAGAGGTCCCAAAAGGGGGGATTCTTACAGATGGCACTATCACAACCTATGGGGTAGATCTTGACTTTATTTGAGAGTGTAAAAGGGTGATAGCGAGTCGACAGCCCGTTTTACAGCTCTCCTGATTTTTACTTCCATTGAAGTCAATTGAAGACAGGATATTGTAGAAACATTAAGTCCTTTCATTTATACAGTGAATGCTTAAGCTGAGGTAAGATAGATTCATAGGTCAGTAAGGATAGAAAGGCATTTTAAGTTTCTTACAGTCAGTTACAAAATTCCTTCTGCTTCCCACACATTTTATAGCTGAGAAAGTTAATACTGCTATGAGCTTTCTAAAACTGACCACAACAGCATCTCCCCTGAAAACTGAAATGCTAATTTTTTTAAATTATTTTATACCAGAACAGCTTTTAGCTTGAATTGCTTTTGAAAATGTTAGATTTTAAAATAAAATAACTGCCATGGTTTATATAGGTCCCAGAAAAAAAACAGTAAAAAAGTCAGATAGGCAAAGAAATTGAACCAACAACACAAATTAAAATGCATCAACCTTGACATTTACAGCTTGCTTTAGCAAGGTAGAATTGGTGACGGGTGATTATGATTCATACAGTTTAAATCAGTTTAAGTACACCATAAAATGACTTCTGGTGGCAAGATGGGCACTGAAGTATTTAGAAAATTTTACTTTATTTTGAAAAATAATATTTCAAAGACAAAGGCTCTTTAAAAAAGAGAAATTAAAAATCACAAACAAGAAACAAAACCAATTTAGAAGCAAAAGGTTATTGACAAGAGAACATTTAACCTCCAGTAAAATAAAAGTAGATGGTGTTTTAATACAGAAAACAATGGCATAGCTAACGGGAAGGAGGAGTACAAGAATATGCACTTTGGATAGAAGTGTCTAATCCAAATTGACACAGCAGTATATACGTACGGATAGGTGGAAAGATGAACTGCTGGAGAACTTTTCACCAAAACAATGGAGACAGAACTAATGGCTTTGTATAAATTATTTTAATTTTATTTATTTTCAGATGTTAAGCCCTCTCGCTACTAGATAGGTAATGCACACTTCATCAATGCCAGCCTTGGAAATAAGGACCAAATCCAGTATCCCTCAGAGGGTGAGTTTCAGATCATTATTTCTGCTGACACAGTGCAGCTGTTGCAGAGTTTTTTCTCGGAGCAGCTTCGATTTTTTTTCTCTACCACAGAAGTCTTTAGCGGGAACAGAAAAGCATGCCCTGTTTGAGCTGTGATCTAACACCAGCTGACAGGCAGGTTTCAGGCGAATCTCTGGGGCCGTAGCCTCTTGAGTGGCTTTACCACTCCAGAACTCAATTACAGCAGAGTTTTACGCTCCATAGCAAAGCTGCAGCCTTTTTTCTTGATGCAAAACCCTATCACATGGAAAAGTAAATAAGTCATGACGATGATATGGTTCACCATCTAATATTCATTGTGATACATATGTTAGGAAATTGGAAGCCAGAATGAACCCTTGCTCTTCATTTATATCTACTCATAGCTGTGACTGCAAAAAAAAATGAAGTGTGGGCAGAAAGATTTGGTTGTTTACTTTGCATATTAATAGCTATTCAGTTATAAGAGTAACTGTTCACTCTTGATGGAGGAAATGTTAATTAGTTAATATAAATGGCATCTAATTACCGTCTGCTGTACATTAGCATGTGCTTTGTGATATAAAGGTTTGGCTGGTGACATCTGCTTTAATAATGCAATGCACAGCTTCCTAAGGGGGACAGGGCTTGATTTGAAACTGAATATGGCGCACTTGAAATTCTCTCCCCTCAGGAACACTGACTAACTGATAAGTGCCATGAGCCAGAGTGGGGACTGATTCTGTCAAATCAGGCTCAAACAAAAGGCATAATGTGGAATCTTCTCAACTCTCTGTGAAGTAATGCGAGCAGACACTTCTGACATTAGACAGTGCATCAGTCGTGGAACACAGTAAAGTTCACCCTCTTACCAGAAGGATGATCTTGGATGACAGAAAGAAGAAAAAAGGAATTTGTGTTAATTTTCTTTTACTGAAAATTTTAATTTCATCACTTTAAGTATAATTAGAATAAAACAACAGGGTAAGTGACTTGGAAGCTTGAGCCTTTAAACATTCTACTCCTATGAGGTCAGAAGTTTAATTCCAAGGGCTGCCCTGTAGCTTTTGAGTTTATCATCTCAGTTGGGTGAATTTTGGTCCATCCTTAGTGAAGCCACAAGAATGGAATGATGCACAAACTTTTGCAGAAGTCAAGAGCTCCATCTTGGTAGAAAGAAGAAAAAGAACTTGATACTACAGGCTCAGTCTGGGAACAGTCACTCAGTTTGCAAAAGTGTGTTACTGGACGATCGTGATAGGAGTCTGTGCCGTAGGCTTTTTTTAATGAAGAAACCTAGGTGAAGGACGAAGGCCTATAGTGCAGGATACCATCAAAGTTGAAAACAGCCAGAAAGCAGGCACAGACACGAGGGGTCAAATAGCCTTTTTTCTGTGCTGTAAACCTCTGTGGTTCTAGCAACATGAAGAAATAATGATTTGATCATGTTAACCTTGGACTTGTCTGAGAAGGGAAGGACTAAGGAAGGCAATTAGTTCCATAGCTTTGAGGTCCTCAGAAAGAAAGAGTTAGAGTTAGAGGCAGTGCAATTAGTCTTTGTTTTGCTCTTCATTCAGGAGGAAGATACATACTGGGGAGCTGCTTGCACTCCATTTGATTATTTGGTTTTCTAGTCCTAGAATCCAGATAACTATTGTTGGCAATTTCTGAATGCATTCATCCATTTAGTAATCCTCAGAAACCCTAGTATTTATACTTAACACATAACACTGTTGCCTTATAAGTCTGTGTTTCTTCTCATAGATCCCAAAAGGTAGTTACTCAAGCCATCTGCTTTTCGTTGCACACGGACTTCAAACACAACCACTACTGCAAAAAATGTTGACAAGGATGATACCAGAACTGAGAGGCTATAACTGAGGGGTGACCTAATAGAGGTCTTATGAAGGGGTTGAATAGGTTAGTCATAGAGAAGATGTTTCCACTTGTGGGGGGGAGTCCAAAACTAGAGGTTGTAAATATAAGATAGTTGTTGAGGCTGCCGCGAAACACAAATTAAGGCTGAATCCATTTGTGTTAAACAAGAGACTTTTTAATCACAGCATGGCACAAAAATGGCAGTCTGAAAAGCTCCCAGAATTCTCTGGGTAAAACCTGAGGCCCCGCCCCTTCTGCCTTAAAGGTAAGGTACCTTAAAGGGAAGGTGCTGGAAATTTGTCCACAGACGGAAGAGTGGATTATGCCCGTTTTAGGTGGCGATCCGCCACACAGCTCCCCCCAGAATCCGCTTAGGAGGTGTGGACGAGACGGTGCGGCGGTCTGATGGGCCGGCCGGAGCGGCTCTTGTAGGACGCCGGTGGACGTGGAACGGCCGGGCGTGGAGCAGCCGGGTGAACCGGCTTGAGGGCAGGTCGGCCGCATGGAGGTGGATGAGCTACAGGGACCTGCTCACCGGGCTCCGAGTGTGCTGGCTTGAGTCGGTCAACCGACACTTTTTCGGTCCTGTCGCCCACTTGCAGGGTGAAAAATTTGTCCCCAGCCTGTAGCACCTTGTAGGGCCCATCGTACGGGGGTTGAAGGGGTCCGCGGTGGGCATCGTGCCAGATGAAAACAAACCGTGGCCTGGTGCAGGCTTAGTGGGACGTGTGAGGTGGATTCGCCGTGTCGGGCAATGGGCACCGGGGCGAACTGCAGCGCCGGTGAGGCAAAGTCGTGGTGTTGCTGGTCGGCTGACCAGGGTGTCGTGGCGGTGGGCAAGAACTCGCCGGGTACGCGCAGCGGCTGACCGTACATGAGCTCTTCTTTAACCGCGGTGCGCAGGCCGAGGAGGACCCACGGAAGTCGGTCGGTCCAGGCGCCGTCTTGGAGGCTGGCTCGAAGAGATGCCTTCAAGGATCTGTGGAACCGCTCACACAGTCCGTTGGCTTGGGGGTGGTACGCTGTGGTGTGGTGAATGGTCACCCCGAGATTGCGTGCGACGGCAGTCCAGAGTTCAGAAGTAAATTGCGGAACTCTGTCCGACGTCATGTCGGAGGGGACGCCGAACCGTGCGACCCAGGTGCTGACGAAGGCTCTGGCGATGTCGACGGTGGTGGTAGAGGTCAGTGGAATTGCCTCAGGCCAGCGTGTGGTGCGGTCAATGATGGTCAGCAAGTGCGTGTGGCCTTGCGACGGTGGCAGGGGCCCGACGATGTCCACGTGGATGTGGTCGAATCTCCTCGAGGGGACGGTAAACTCCTCGAGGGGTGCTTTCGTGTGTTGCTGTACCTTGGCCCGTTGGCAGGCTAGGCAGGAGTTGGCCAAGTACGCACATCCTTGCGAAGGCCGCGCCAGACAAAGCGGTTGGCTACCAATTTGATGGATGAGCGGGCGCCGGGGTGGAAGAGGTTGTGGAGAATGTCGAATACCCGGTGGCGCCAGGACGCTGGGACGACAGGCCGAGGTTGACATAGGGATATGTCGCACTTGACCGTGACTGCGGTCGGGCCACAGGCGACGTCGGCCAGGCGTAGCCCTGGTAGGTTGGTGGGTGCGGAGAGCAGATCAGGGTCGGTGATCTGGTCTGCTGCGAGTTGAGCGTAGTCGACTGCTAGGTGTGCGGCGAGGATGGCGGGGCGGGAGAGGCAGTCGGCTACCACATTGTCTCGGCCGGAGACGTGTTGGATGTCCGTGGTGAACTCGGACACTGCCGCGAGCTGGCGCTGCTGCCTGGCGGACCTGGGGTCGGTTGTCTTTGCCATTGCGAATGTCAGGGGCTTGTGGTCGACAAACGCAGTGAAGGGGTGGCCCTCAAGCAAAAACCGGAAATGGCGGACCGCCAGGAACAGCGCGAGGAGCTCGCGGTCGAAGGTGCTGTACTTGACCTCCGGGGGGCGTAGTTGGCGGCTGAAGAAGGCAAGTGGTTGCCAGGCGCCGTCGACCCACTGCTCATACACGGCGCCGACCGCGTGGTCGGAGGCGTCCGTGGTGAGCGCTACCCTGGCATTGGGCCGTGGGTGCGCGAGCAGGGTGGCGTTGGCGAGCGCGGTCTTGGTGGAATCGAAGGCGGCGGACGCGTCTGCCGTCCATTCGACCGCCATCTTGCCGCTCCTGCCCCGGAGGGCTTCATACAGGGGCGCCATGAGGGACGCCGCTTTGGGGATGAAGCGGTTATAGAAATTCACCATCCCGAGGAACTCCTGGAGGCCTTTGATGGTGGTGGGGCGGGTAAATTGTTGGACGGCCTGCACCTTGGTGGGCAGGGGAATGGCCCCAGCATGGGTGATGTGGTGGCCGAGGAAGTCGATCTTGTCCAGGCCGAACTGGCATTTGGCTGGGCTGAGGATGAGCCCGTGGTCGCTGAGGCGCCCGAACAGGATGCGAAGGTGTTCGAGGTGTTCCTGCTTGGAGGAACTGGCTACCAGGATGTCGTCCAGGTAGACGAACAGGAACTTCAGGTCCCGAAGGACCGAGTCCATGAGCCGTTGGAATGCCTGGGCCGCGTTTTTGAGGCCGAAGGGCATCCGCAGGAACTCGAACAGGCCGAAGGGGGTGATTACGGCCGTCTTGGGGACGTCCGCGGGGTGGACGGGGACTTGGTGGTAGCCGCGCACCAGGTCGACCTTGGAAAAGACTGAGCGGCCGGCCAGTCTAGCCGAGAAGTCCTGAATGTGCGGCACGGGGTACCGATCAGGGGTGGTGGCGTCATTGAGGCGCTGGTAATCCCCGCAGGGGCGCCAACCTCCACCTGGTTTGGGGGCGATGTGGAGTGGGGAGGCCCAGGGACTGTTGATGCCGAGCTGTTCCATGGTGGCAAACTCGGTCCGCGCGATCTCCAGTTTGGCCGGGTCCAGCCTGCGGGCGTGGGCGTACACTGGGGGGCCTGTGGTGGGGTTGAAGTGTTCCACCCCGTGTTTGGCGGCCTCCGCGGAGAAGGTCAGATTGGTAAGGGCCGGGAATTCGGCCAGGAGTGCCGAGTAGTCATCCGTGGCCTGGGCGTGGCACTGTGACGCCATGTCGGCGGGTTGACGGGGGGCCATGGCACCCAGGATGGGGGACATGGTGTTCATGTCCATGAGGCGGTGACGAGGGATGTCTACCAGTAGGCCGTGGGCGCACAGGAAATCTGCGCCGATGAGGGGGGAGAGCACCTTGGCAGTGATGAACTCCCATCGGTAGCGGTGACCAGCAAGGTCGAGGGTGACTGTCCGGGTGCCATACGTCCGGATTTCCGAGCCGTTAGCAGCAGCCAGCGCCGGTCCTCGTTCGCCCTTTTGGATGTCGAGGGAGGAGGCCGGGATGATGCTGTGCTGAGCCCCAGTGTCGCACAGGAACCGGCGGCCGGTTTTGTCATCCGTGACGAACAGCAGGGAGCCCGCGTGGCCCACGGCCATCGCGGGGGCTGGAACGGGGGCGGACTTGAAAGAGCAGGGAGGTGTGCACCGTTATGTCCTGGCGCCAAACCGTGCGTGGTAGTAACAGTGGCCCGGGTTAGTGGGGCGTGAAGGCCCCGTGGGCCTGGTGACAGGCCCTTGTGGCCGCGTGCTGGATGGTGAGGGGCGCGCCCAGGCATTGGCTGCCAGGTCCGGAGTGACGTCGCGGCTGGAGTGAGCGGACAGCAGCTTGTCGGCCTCATCGGCCAGGGCTTCCAGGTTCGTGAGGCCGGACGCCACGATCGCTGGGCGGATGCTGAGAGGGAGCTGGCGGATGAACAGCGTGCGGAAGAGGGATCCGGGTGGGCTCTCGTCGGTGAGGGAGAGCATGTGGGAGAGGAGGTCTGACGGTGAGGCATCACCGAGGCCTGGAAGGTCGAGGAGGTGGCAGTTTCGCTGATGTGCCGAGGCCGTAAATTTTTTAAGGAGCGCTGTCCTGAGATGTGCGTACTTGCCTTCCTCTGGTGGGTTCTGCAGCGTTGTCCAAACCTTGGAAACTGCGGCGCTACCGAGTGATGTGACGAGATAGTCGTACTTCATCCCATCTGTGGTGATATTTCACAGCCGGAAGCGAGATTCAGCTTGGAGAAACCAGGCTTCGGGCTGGTTTTCCCAAAACTCCGGCAGTTTCACGGAAACTGCGTTCGTGTCCGCCATTGCAGTGCTCGGAATACGTTCTGAGCGTCGGGGTCACCAATGTTGAGGCTGCCGCGAAACACGAATTAAGGCTGAATCCATTTGTGTTAAACAAGAGACTTTTTAATCACAGCATGGCACAAAAATGGCAGACTGAAAAGCTCCCAGAATTCTCTGGGTAAAACCTGAGGCCCCGCCCCCTTCTGCCTTAAAGGTAAGGTGCCTTAAAGGGAAGGTGCTGGAAATTTGTCCACAGACGGAAGAGTGGATTATGCCCGTTTTAGGTGGCGATCCGCCACACATTAGTCACTATTAAATCCAATAAGGAATTCAGGAGAAACATCTTTGCCCAAAGAGTGGTTAGAATATAGAACTTACTACCACATGGAATAGATGAGGTGAATAGCATGGATGCGTTTAGGGGTAAACTAGACAAATACGTGAGGGAGAAAGGAATTAGAAGGGTATGCTGATAGAGTTAGAGGAAGTAGGGTGGGAGGAGGCTCCTGTGGAGCATAAACATTGGCATAGACCAGTTCGGCCAAATGGCCTGTTTCTGCGCTGTATTCTATGTTATTCTAGCTAATACTTCTTGATTTCCCTTTTGGTGATGTCCTGCTTTCCGGCCTTGGCCCTTCACAGATTTCTCAGTTTAAAAAACATAATTGACTCATTGAAGCCTTCTTTTTAAATGGGTTTCGTACTGGGCTATAATTTGCTTTGTCTAGGTTTGTTTGATTCTAAGAGACTTGTGCAGCCAGTTTTGTTGAAATATATTGAGGTGTTCAGCTGATGTCAATTTTCTTGCAATATTTGCATGTAGCATGAGGCGGGTAGAAGATATTACTTTGGTTAATAAGGATAATTCCGTAACACAAAAATCCAGTTTACAAGTTTCTACAGCCTGGAAGGGAAAGAACAAAAGCAAAATACTGCGGATGCTGGAAATCTGAAATTAAAACAGAAAATCTTGTAACACTCAGCAGATCAGCCAGCATCTGTGGAGAGAGAAACAGAATTAATGTTTCAAAAAGGTTATTGACCTGAAACGTTAACTCTGTTTTTCCCACCACAGATGCTGCCTGACCTGCTGAGTGTTTCCAGCATTTTATGTTTTTATTTTGGAAGGGAAAGAAAATGGACAAAATATGCACCTTAAAAAAAGAAAATAGAAGAGGGAGCAGTTTTGTTACATGAAAACCAAGCCTATGTAAATGCCATGAGTGCATATTTGAAATCATAAGCTAGTAAGTGTATTCTCATTTATGTAGAATTGAAATTCATTGGCCCTGAATTTGCGGTTGGAGGCTTCCCGCCTCCGATCGCAAATGCCTCCGGTCCACAAATAAAATGCCGGCATACCCGGTGGTCTGGGAGGTACGGAGATTCGCGGTCCTGGGCCTCTCTGGGTACCCACGGGTAGAGGCCCACCTACCCCAGGGGTGCAGGCGGTTCACAAGCATCCCTGAGATCACGTGGGCCAGCCCAACCAATGAAAGAAGGGGCTCCCTATTCATGCTTATGGAGATTCCATATGTACGGAAACCTCATAAGCATGAATGGGAATACCCCAAAAAATACATATACACATCAAATAAATAAAATAAAAAATTACACATATAAAATTAATTAAAATGCCATTTAATTAAATATTTGAAACAAAAAAATGTTTTTTGAAAAATAAATTAAAATGTTTTAAAGTGGCTAAAAATAAACTTACCTTATTGTACAGGTCTTCTAATGTATAAATGATTGATAAAAAATTATTTTAATGTTTTTTTAAACTCTTACGCTGGTAAAAGCAGACCTTACACCTGCTTTTACCAGGTGTAAGAATTTCACGGGCATTCGCTGGGCAGAAGTTGGGCAAATAGCCCAACTCTCTGTCCGCGGGTGCCCTTTTCCCAGGGATGCAGATGATCTGTCAAGAAAATTGTTGACAGATCGCAAGTTCTGTGTTTTCGCGCATGCGCTTCGCATGCCTAAACCCAGAACTTACGCGGCCCTTACACACCCGCAAATTATGGCCCATTATATGCTCAAACATTTATTACCTCTTTTTCTTCCTGGCAACAGTTTCTTGTGGTAATTTTCATAATACATTTTGTACGATAAAACTTGATTTCAATGTTCATGCTTACCCACAGATTTGTTTAAAATATTAAAATAGGATAAGTTAAATGAGCTGGAACAGTTCATGTGCTGAGTGCCTATGATGTCAGTATAATGAGTATAACTGGATTGATGGAGGTTGCTAATGTGTTTAACCAACGAGGGAGGAAAGTAATTCCAAACTTTATGGCTCAAAGAGTTAAATATAAATTGTTAGATCACAGTTAGATCAATGTCAGCACTGAGATTGTTTAACAAAATGTTGCTAAATGCTTAGAATACTCACTGAGAATTCCACATTGGAATCTTAAATCTGCTGTGCCATTGAACAGCTAAAGCTATTTTTTTGACAATGACATTCCTTCGTTTAAGGTTTTCCCTGCCTTTCCTGATCATTTCATGTCTCATATCATCTGTGGCTGAGCAGATGGGTAACTTATTCCCAGGCCTCAGACAATGTAACTGGGAAGTGTTCATTAGGAGAGCACCTCACTTCTTATGATTTTCCTTCGGTCCTTCCATTTGGAAGGACATATGCACACTTTGCCCAGCACTTCCAAAAAGCAGCATAGAGTCATAACAGCACAGAAGGAGACCATTCGGCCCATCGAGTCCGCGCAGGCTCTCTGCAGAGCAATCCAGTCAGTCCCATTCCCCCGCTCTATCCCCGTAGCCCTGCGAATTTATTTCCCTCAAGTGCCTATCCAGTCTTCCCCTTGAAAACATTGAGTGTCTCCACTTCCGCCACTTCCGTCAGCAGCAAGTTCCAGGTCCTCACCACTCGTTGCGTAAAAAAGTTTTTCCTCACATCCCCCCTGTATCTCTTCCCCAAAACCTTAAATCTGGGTCCCCTTGTCCTTGTACCATCAACTAGTGGGAACAGCCTTTCCCCGTCTAGCCTATCCAAACCCGTCATAATCTTGTACACCTCTATCAAATCACCCCTCAACCTCTTTTGCTCTAATGAAAACAAATCCAACTTCTCCAACCTGTCCTTGTAGCTAAGATCCCCCATCCCTGGAACCATTCTGGTAAATCTCCTCTGCACCCTCTCAAGTGCCTTCACATCCTTCCTAAAGTGTGGTGACCAGAACTGGACACAATACTCCAGTTGTGGCCTAACCAGCATTTTATAAAGGTTCAGCATAACTTCTCTACTTTTGTACTCAATACCTCTATTTATGAAGCCCAAGATCCCATATGCTTTGTTAACCACTCTCTCAATATGTCCTGCCACCTTCAGGGACCTATGCACATATACTCCCAGGTCCCTCTGTCCCTGCACATGCTTTAAAACTGTGCCATTAAGTGTATACTGCCTCTCCCTGTTCCTTCTGCCAAAATGCATCACCTCACACTTCTCTGTATTAAATTCCATCTGCCACTTGTCTGCCCATTCTGCTAGCCTTTCTATGTCCTGTTGCAGTCGATTGATATCATCATCACTGTTTGCCACACCCCCAAGTTTGGTGTCATCGGCAAATTTAGAAATTCTACTCTGTATTCCAATATCCAGGTCATTTATATATATCAAAACAAGCAGTGGCCCCAGCACTGACCCTTGGGGAACACCACTGTCTACCATCCTCCAGTCTGAAAAACAGCCATTTACCACAACTCGCTGTTTTCTGTCCTTAAGCCAATTCCTTCTCCAAGCTGCCACTGACCCACCTATTCCATGAGCCTCAATTTTGTTAACCAGCCTTTTATGTGATACTTTGTCAAACGCCTTCCTAAAATCCATGTAGACAACATCCATTGCATTCCCTTCATTAATCCTCCCTGCTACTTCATCAAAAAATTCAATTAGTCAAACACAATCTGCCTTTTACAAATCCATGTTGGCTCTCCTTAATTAGCTTAAACCTCTACAAGTGCCCGTTAATTTTTTCCTTGATTATTGTTTCTAAAACTTTACCCACCACTGATGTTAAATTGACCGGATTGTCCTTTCACCCTTTCTTGAACAATGGTGTCACATTTGCCACTTTCCAATCCTCAGGCACCTCCCCCACATCTAGGGAAGATTGGAAAATTATGGCAAGCCCTTCTGCTATCTCCTCCCCCAATTCCCTTAGCAACCTGGGATGCAAGCCATCTGGACCAGGTGACTTATCCACTCTAAGCGTACCCAGCCTTTTTAGTACATCCTGTCTGTCAATTTTCACCCCTTCCATTGCTTCTACCTTTTCCACTTCTACCGATATTTTGTCAGCATTCACCTCCTTAGTAAACACCGATACAAAGTACTCATTGAGTATTCTAGCCTTGCCCTGCGCCTCTAAGCATATATCACCTTCTTTGTCCCTAATAGGCCCCACCCCACCTCTTACTACCCGCTTACTGTTTACATGCCGGTAGAAGATTTTTGGGTTCCCTTTTATGTTAACCGCCATTCTACTCTCATATTCGCTCTTTGCCAATCTTATTTTCATCTTCACTTCTCCTCTCAACTTATTGTATTTGGTCTGGTTCTCCCTTGAAGAATTCACCTGACATTCATCATACACCCTCTTTTTTTGTTTCATCATCTTCTCTATCTCCCTCGTCATCCAAGGAGCCCTTGCTTTGGTTCCCTTACCCTTCCCTCTTGTTGGAATGTATCTAGCCTGTACTTGGAACATCTCCTCCTTAAAGATCACCTATCGTTCCATTACAGTTTTTCCTGTCAGTCTTTGGTTCCATTTTACCCTGGCTAGATCCCTTCGCATCCCATTGAAGTTAGCCCTATTCCAGTTTAGAAGTTCCACTCTAGATTGTTCCTTGCTCCTCTCCATTGCTAATCTAAGCAATTAAGCATTGCTAAGCATGCTTAAGATCAGGAGCTCAATGTGCAGGAGATGGTGCGTCACGCCTGTTCCATGGCAAAGTTTGTTGGTGTTGTACTCACCACCTGACATCAGGAAGCTCATCATACGGTCTTTAACAAAAATCTCATGGGTTGCTGCTGATATATTCTTTTCCTTCTTAAATGTTCTTGAATAAACACTTCTATTACATTTGTGCCATGATAGCGGACTTGTGATAGTCTGGGCATTAGCACCAGTGGCAGTGAAGCAATAAAATTTGTTAGTACACGATGCTTAGTAAAACAAAGGTTCAACAGTGAGGGCCAACACAGGCAATGAATCGCTGATCTTCCCTTCCCCCTCCCCCGCAACATGAACAGAATTAGAATTGAAAAAGAAAAGAGCTAACAGAGCTAGGCTGTTTGCTTAAATAAAGAAAAATCAGATCATTGTTGAATCAATACCAATGCTATGATTTTACCCTTATGACCTTATAAACCCCTGGTGTACACATTCAGAACATTGATTTTAGAATTTTTTTTATTACATCCTCCCAGTGCTTCTGCTTAAAGATTCAATCTCCTGCTGCTGCAACTATCACTACAAATCTAAACTCTGTTTAAAAATCATTTAGATCTGTGCTCATGGCAAAACAACCACTGGCATTGTAAACCACTCCCTATCTTTACCTGATATTTGGCTGCCTTTACGTTCATTATTGCTTAACCACATTATTGACACAATACACATTTCTATTTTTGAATCTTTCTCCCCATACGATAGTGCTCTGCAACCAAATTGAACTCCTTCCAAGGTGCCTTTTGAGGTTCATCACCCCTATATTCATGTTTTGTTTAGTTCTTTGGACTTGTGTGTCCCATTACTCCTGTACAGTATCACCTGGCCTCTGCTTGGTACCTCTCTCTGATGGCAAGCCTGTGATTGGGAATTATAACAACAACTTGCATTCCTACATTACAACAGTTACTACACTTCAAAAGTACTTCATTGGCTGTAAAGTGCTTTGGGACGTCCTGAGGTCGTGAACGATGCAATATAAATGCAAGTCTTTCTTTTTATATATAAAAAAAAAAGAACCTGCATTTATATAGTGCTTTTGACAGCATCAGGACGTTCCAAAGTGCTTCACAGCCAATTAAGTACTTTTGTAATGTAGTCACTGTTGTAATGTAGAGAAACATGGTAGCCAATTTGCACACAGCAAGGTCCAATAGCAATGAGATAAATGACCAATTAAACAACTTTAGTGGTGTTGTTTGAGGGATAAATGTTGGCTCGGTCACCATGGGAAATTCCCATGTCTTCAAAAAAGTTCAATGGGATCTTTTACGTCCACCTGAGAGAGCAGAGAGGACATTGGTTTAACGTCTCATCTGAAAGACAGCACCTCCAACACTGCAGCACCAGAGTATTAGCTGATATTGTGAGCTCAAGTCCTGGTGTGGGGCTTGAGCTAAGTAGCATCTTTAACATAGCAAATTGCCCCAAGGTGTTTTACAGAGGTGAAAAATAGATGCCAGTTAGTAGCAGAAGAATTGGGGCATATGACCAAAGGGAATGTTAAAGGTAGAAAGCTTTGAGGAGGTTTTTGAAGGTGGGGAGGGAGGTAACAAGCCAGAAGAGATTATGAAGAGAGCTCCAGAATGCAGGGCCTAGACAGCTGAAGGCCCTGCCACAAAAGGTGGTACCAAAAGTGGTGGGAGAGAATATGAAAGGGAGATCAGAGTTGGAAGTGCAGAGGGCCTGAAAGAGGTATCAGAGATAGAGAAAGGTGAGACTATGGATGAATTCGTAGATGAGGGTTTTGACACCAATACATTGGGGGATAAGGAGACAATGGGATGATCTTGTAACTTACTAATTTTTCTGTCCTCATTCACCGTGTACTATGGAAAAAAGAACTCAGCTGGCAATTTTAGAACTAATCTCCGACAGAAAATAATCTATTCTAGCAATACTAAGGCACCGGTCTTGGAGATACAAAATACTAAAGCCATCACACAAAAAAATGAATCTTTAAAAAAAAAAAATAAACTGAAATCTTGCAATAGTTTTTTCTATTTTCTCTCATTTCTCTGATGAAGGTGCAGACACATGGTAGGGCATGGTTCCAGAGTGCCAGCAGCCCCCCAGTAACTTACCCAAGTGGTCATTACTAATGTGTAACCCAGACAGTGTCAGCAGGTGATCCGACTATGGATATTATGTAGAAATACCAGCATAGAAACAAGTAATTCAGCCCAACAGGTCTATGCCGGTATTTATGCTCCACATAAGCCTCCTCCCACCTTACTTCATCTCACCCTCTATGGATAGTATCAGAATCAAACCTGATGCTGCCACCTACACTCATGTACTTTCCAGCAGATGTCATTGAAAAGCAGTCAGGAACAGGGACCCAGGATGATTTTTTTCACCCCTATTGAGGCAAATTGTAGTATCCCAGTTGCTGTTCTGGCTTAGTACCACACCACTACATCAATTTGCCCACTGAACTATTATGGCAGCAAAACCTGCCAGGATTGGAGCCATTGATAGTCAACACTCAATTCACTAATTCAGGACTCTAAGCAAATGTCATAATTGTGCCAACAAGTTAGTGCAACGTTGCTTGATATACTAAATTTTACTTCAGAAGCCACACTGGTCGGAAGACAACCCAGTTGCAAGTGAGATCTAGTCGTATCAAACTCTTAGATGTCCAGTACCGAACATCATTCTAAAGAGAGTCCAAATGTTATCCTCATCAGCTGGTGCAGACCCACTATCTTTACAGTCCTTGTGATGGGCACCACATAACCACCACTTTTCTTTATTCCCTTACAGGAGTGAAGTTAGGAAACACTTCTATACGCAAAGGGTGGTAGAAATTTGGAACGCTCTTCCGCAAACGGCAGTTGATGCTGGGTCAATTATTAATTTTAAATCTGAGATTGATAGATTTCTGTTAACCAAAGGTATTAAGAGATATGGTGCAAAGGTAGGCATACGGAGTTAGGTCACATTTCAGCCATGATCT
Organism: Squalus acanthias; assembly: GCA_030390025.1. Lineage (NCBI taxonomy): Eukaryota > Metazoa > Chordata > Chondrichthyes > Squaliformes > Squalidae > Squalus > Squalus acanthias. The sequence goes on along the minus strand of CM059436.1, from coordinate 26,563,185 downwards.
CATTGAATGGCGGAACAGGCTCGAGGTGCTAAATGGCCTACTCCTGTTCCTGTGTATCTATATGTTCCTATTGTAGCTATCATATCCAAGTCCTCAAAGGTCTGCAACTCAAAAACTTAAAATGGTACAATGGTGACCTTGGAGTAAGCGTGAAGCAATGAAACTAAAGTACCTTTGGCACAGCTAAAACTTGAGATTAGTAAAGATCCCATTTTTTCTAATACTCTTCATTACACTCCAGAGTAGGTGTAGCAAATAGATAACTTGGCTGTGGGAGGCCAGGATGGCATTCCTGCCTCAAGTGGCTTGTTCAAATGGCCTCAAGACATAAAGCTCCTCCTTCACAGTACATTGATCATGCAAACACTTCTGGTACCAAATGCTCTTTATAGCTTTCAGAATGTACAAATAGGTTATATTGTGTCATGTTGTGGCTGGAAAATAATTTTCTAAACACTTATTAACACTGAACGTTATAAAGTAGTTATACAAAAGAAAGGTATCATTCAATCAATCTCAGTGGCTATAATCTATTCAATTAATAAAAAAATCCGCTGCATTCTTCTTATTTATGTGCTTCAATGTAGAAATGTTGCATTGTCCTCAAAGGCTTATGTTGTCAACTGATGTTGTACAGTATCTGATTTCCAGGACATTGAACATTTTGTTTTGCAGTAAACAATGGCCTAATATGAAACACGTGGAATTACATTTAGTTGCAGCATCCTGTATCAGACACTGTTCTGACATCATCGGTTCTCTTTAGGAAGCAGCCGAGATACTCTATGGCTTCCACAGAAGGATAAATTTGTGCACAGATGCCACAAACCATAGAAGCAGGGATGTTGGGTACTCACTTGTGGTGGTCAATTATGTTATCCACAACATGCAGAGCAGTGTACATTACTGCAAACATCTTCCTGCATAACTTTCACTTTGTTAGTGCCAACATCACTAAATCCTATTCTCATGAAATTGGGATGGTTGCAATTATTCAACGAAAGCTTTTTGACCTAATAGATATTGATTGTTGGTTGGTAATGTCTAACAGCGTGGAATTCAGCAGTAGAAATCTATGCTAATCATTGGCAGAGCACCCTGTGCACTGTGGCTGGTGTAATAGAGCCACCTGGTGGACTACTGATGTATATAATAATAAAGCCATATGCAGTACAGTTCTTACCGGAAAATGTTGTGCTGTTGTGTGTGTATATATATATATATATATATTATATATATATTGTGTCTCAAGATATCACAGAATTGGTGATAAGGATGCAATTGCGGATTCCCTAGCTGAAATTTTTGTTGGAGGATAATCCTGCCAACCGACAGAGGTTAGAGGTTCTTCGTTTTGCAGAAAAACTTAAAAATCCGAGATAAATTTCGAGCATATGTGGCTGAACTGTCAACATTGCCAGAGTCCAGATGGCCGCGCCTATGGGAATAATAGGACACTTGGGTGAGTTCCATCACGACCGAGAGAATTTCGGAGCATATGTGGAACGGCTAGAAATGTTTTTCACCGCGAATAGTATCGTCGAAATCCCCGGTGATGTAAACTGTAACCGGGCGGTTTTAGAAATGAAACAGTGTGGCGGATCGCCACCTAAACGGGCACAATCCACTTTTCCGTCCGTGGACAATATATCGGGCACCTTGCCTTTAAGGCAGGAGAAAAGGAGTGGGTGGGGCCTCAGGATTTTTCCAGATAATTCTGTGAGCAGTTGTTTTCAGCCATTTTGACCAGGCAGTTGTATTAAAAAGTTTTATGTCCCACACATGGACTCGGTCTTAATTCGTGTTTCGCGGCAGCCTCAGCATTGGTGACCCCGATGCTCAGAACGTATTCTGAGCACTGCAATGGTGGACACGAACGCAGTTTCTGTGAAACTGCCGAAGTTTTGGGAAAACCAGCCCGAAGCCTGGTTTCTCCAAGCCGAATCCCGCTTCCGGCTGCAACACATCACCACAGATGGGACGCAGTACGACTACCTCGTCACATCACTCGGTAGCTCCACAGTTTCGAAGGTTTGGACAGCGCTGCAGAACCCACCAGAGGAAGGCAAGTATGCACATCTTAAGGCAGCGCTCCTTAAAAAATTTACGGCCTCGGCATACCAGCGAAACTGCCACCTCCTCGACCTTCCAGGCCTCGGTGATGCCTCACCGTCAGACCTCCTCTCCCACATGCTCTCCCTCACCAACGAGAGCCCACCCGGATCCCTCTTCCACACGCTGTTCATCCGCCAGCTACCTCTCAGCATCCGCCCAGCGATCGTGGCGTCCAGCCTCACGAACCTGGAAGCCCTGGCCGATGAGGCCGACAAGCTGCTGTCCGCTCACTCCAGCCGCGACGTCACTCCGGACCTGGCAGCCAATGCCTGGGCGCGCCCCTCACCGGCCACCACGCGGCCACAAGGACCAGCCACCAGGCCCACGGGGCCTTCACGCCCCACTAACCCGGGCCACTGTTACTACCACGCACGGTTCGGCGCCAGGGCACAACGGTGCACACCTCCCTGCTCTTTCAAGTCCGCCCCCGTACCAGCCCCCACGATGGCTGTGGGCCACGTGGGCTCCCTGCTGTATGTCACGGATGACAAAACCGGCCGCCGGTTCCTATGCGACACTGGAGCTCAGCACAGCATCATCCCGGCCTCCTCCCTCGACATCCAAAAGGGCGAACGAGGACCGGCGCTGGCTGCTGCTAACGGCTCGGAAATCCGGACGTACGGCACCCGCATAGTTACCCTCGACCTTGCTGGTCACCGCTACCGATGGGAGTTCATCACTGCCAAGGTGCTCTCCCCTCTCATTGGCGCAGATTTCCTGTGCGCCCACGGCCTACTGGTAGACATCCCTCGTCACCGCCTCGTGGACATGAACACCTTGTCCCCCATCCTGGGCGCCATGGCCTCCCGTCAACCCGCCGACATGGCGTCACAGTGCCACGCCCGGGCCACGGATGACTACTCGGCACTCCTGGCCGAATTCCCGGCCCTTACCAATCCGACCATCTCCGCGGAGGCCACCAAACACGTGGTGGAACACTTCATCCCTACCACAGGCCCCCCAGTGTACGCCCACGCCCGCAGGCTGGACCTGGCCAAACTGGAGATCGCACGGACCGAGTTTGCCACCATGGAACAGCTCGGCATCATCCGCCGCTCCAACAGTCCCTGGGCCTCCCCACTCCACATCGCCCCCAAACCAGGCGGGGGTTGGCGCCCCTGCGGGGATTACTGCCGCCTCAACGACGCCACCACCCCGGATCGGTACCCCGTGCCACACATTCAGGACTTCTCGGCTAGACTGGCCGGCCGTTCAGTCTTTTCCAAGGTCGACCTGGTGCGCGGCTACCACCAAGTCCCCGTCCACCCCGCGGATGTCCCCAAAACGGCCGTAATCACCCCCTTCGGCCTGTTCGAGTTCCTGCGGATGCCCTTCGGCCTCAAAAACGCGGCCCAGGCATTCCAACGGCTCATGGACTCGGTCCTTCGGGACCTGAAGTTCCTGTTCGTCTACCTGGACAACATCCTGGTAGCCAGTTCCTCCAAGCAGGAACACCTCGAACACCTTCACATTCTGTTCGGGCGCCTCAGCGACCACGAGCTCATCCTCAGCCCAGCCAAATGCCAGTTCGGCCTGGACAAGATCGACTTCCTCGGCCACCACATCACCCATGCTGGGGCCATTCCCCTGCCCACCAAGGTGCAGGCCGTCCAACAATTTCCCCGCTCCACCACCATCAAAGGCCTCCAGGAGTTCCTCGGGATGATGAATTTCTACAACCGCTTCATCCCCAAAGCGGCGTCCCTCATGAGGCCCCTGTATGAAGCCCTCCGGGGCAGGAGCGGCAAGATGGCGGTCGAATGGACGGCAGACGCGTCCGCCACCTTCGACGCCACCAAGACCGCGCTCGCCAACGCCACCCTGCTCGCGCACCCACGGCCCAATGCCAGGGTAGCGCTCACCACGGACGCCTCCGACCATGCGGTCAGCGCCGTGTATGAGCAGTGGGTCGACGGCGCCTGGCAACCACTTGCCTTCTTCAGCCGCCAACTACGCCCCCCGGAGGTCAAGTACAGCATCTTCGACCGCGAGCTCCTCGCGCTGTTCCTGGCGGTCCGCCATTTTCGGTTTTTGCTGGAGGGTCACCCCTTCACTGCATCTGTCGACCACAAGCCCCTGACATTCGTAATGGCAAAGACAACCGATCCCTGGTCCGCCAGGCAGCAGCGCCAGCTCGCGGTAGTGTCCGAGTTCACCACGGACATCCAACACGTCTCCGGCCGAGACAATGTGGTAGCCGACTGCCTCTCCCACCCTGCCATCCACGCCGCACACCTGGCAGTCGACTACGCTCAACTCGCAGCAGACCAGATCACCGACACTGATCTGCTCTCCGCACCCACCAACCTACCAGGGCTACGCCTGGCCGACGTCGCCTGTGGCCCGACCGCAGTCACGGTCAAGTGCGACATATCCCTATGTCAACCTCGGCCCGTCGTCCCAGCATCCTGGCGCCGCCGGGTATTCGAGATTCTCCACAACCTCTCCCACCCCGGCGCCCGCACATCCATCAAATTGGTAGCCAACGGCTTTGTCTGGCGCGGCCTTCGCAAGTATGTGCGTACTTGGGCCAACACCTGCCTAGCCTGCCAACGGGCCAAGGTACAGCAACACACGAAAGCACCCCTCGAGGAGTTTACCGTCCCTTCGCGTAGATTCAACCACATCCACGTGGACATCGTCGGGCCCCTGCCGCCGTCACAAAGCCACACGCACTTGCTGACGATCGTTGACCGCACCACGCGCTAGCCCGAGGCAATTCCACTGACCTCTACCACCACCGCCGACATCGCCAGAGCCTTCGTCAGCACCTGGGTCGCACGGTTCGGCGTCCCCTCTGACATGACGTCGGACAGAGGTCCACAATTTACCTCTGATCTCTGGACCGCCGTCGCACGCAATCTCGGGGTGACCATTCACCGCACCACAGCGTACCACCCCCAAGCCAACGGACTGTGAGCGGTTCCACAGATCCTTGAAGGCATCTCTTCGAGCCAGCCTCCAGGACGGCGCCTGAACCGGCCGACTTCCGTGGGTCCTCCTCGGCCTGCGCACCGCGGTTAAAGAAGACCTCCACGCATCAGCAGCAGAGCTCGTGTACGGTCAGCTGCTGCGCGTACCCGGCGAGTTCCTGCCCACCGCCACGACACCCTGGTCAGCCGACCAGCAACGCCACGACTTCGCCTCACCGGCGCTGCAGTTCGCCCCGGTGCCCATTGCCCGACACGGCGAATCCACCTCACACGTCCCACTAAGCCTGCACCAGGCACGGTTCGTTTTCGTCCGGCACGACGCCCACCGCGGACCCCTTCAACCCCCGTACGATGGGCCCTACAAGGTGCTACAGGCTGGGGACAAATTTTTCACCCTGCAAGTGGGCGTCAGGACCGAAAAAGTGTCGGTTGACCGACTCAAGCCAGCACACTCGGAGCCCGGTGAGCAGGTCCCTGTAGCTCGTCCACCGCCACGCGGCCGACCTGCCCTCAAGCCGGTTCACCCGGCTGCTCCACGCCCGGCCGTTCCACGTCCACCGGTGTCCTACAAGAGCCGCTCCGGCCGGCCCATCAGACCGCCGCACCATCTCGTCCACACCTCCTAAGCGGATTCTGGGGGGAGCTGTGTGGCGGATCGCCACCTAAACGGGCACAATCCACTTTTCCGTCCGTGGACAATATATCGGGCACCTTGCCTTTAAGGCAGGAGAAAAGGAGTGGGCGGGGCCTCAGGATTTTTCCAGATAATTCTGTGAGCAGTTGTTTTTAGCCATTTTGACCAGGCAGTTGTATTAAAAACGATAGCAAAATACTGCAGATGCTGGAAATCCGAAATAACAACAGAAAACGCTGGAAAAACTCAGCAGGCCAGGCAGCATCCGTGGAGAGAGAAAGAGAGTTGACGTTTCAGGTCGATGACCTTTCATCAGAACTGGGAAGAGCTGGAAATCAAATAGATTTAAGGCCAGGGTAAAGCTGGGAAAAGGGGGAGGGGATAAAGGAACAAAGGAGGAGATGAAGAGACATTAAGAGACATTAAGAGATATGCAAGGCTAGAGGTGGTGTTAATGTGACAGATTAAGGCTGAATGAAGTGTGAAATCTGCTGGCAGAATGAAGGACAGCTGCCAGCTTCTAGGAGGAAAAAAAAGGTGGGGGGGACAAATAAAAGGGTGGATAAAATAAAATATAAATGTGATTGGAGCTGAGGTTATGATCTAAAATTGTTGAACTCGATATTGAGTCCAGAGGGCTGTAGCGTGCCTAAACGAAAGATGAGGTGCTGTTCCTCGAGCTTACGCTGAGCTTCCGTGGAACAGTGTATTAGGCCGAGGACGGTGAGGTCAGAGTGGGAGTGAAGCGGTGAATTAAAGTGACAGGCCACCGGGAGCTCGGGGTCCCCCTTACGGACTGAACGGAGGTGTTCCGCAAAGCGGTCACCCAATCTGCGTTTGGTCTCCCCAATGTAGAGGAGTCCACATCGTGAGCAGCGAATACAGTATACTAAATTGCAGGAAGTACAAGTAAATCGCTGTTTCACCTGGAAGGGGTGTTTGGGGCCCTGGACAGTGGGAAGAGGGGAGGTATAAGGGCATGTGTTGCATCTCCTGCGCGTGCACGGGAAGGTGCCGGGCGAAGGGGAAGGGGTGCTGGGGGTGGTAGAGGAGTGGACTAGGGTGTCGCGGAGGGAGCGGTCCCTGCGGAATGCTGAAAGGGGAGGTGAGGGGAAGATGTGTTTGGTGGTGGGATCACGCTGGAGGTGGCGGAAATGGCGGAGGATGATCCGTTGAATGTGGAGGCTGGTGGGGTGAAAGGTGAGGACAAGGGGAACCCTATCGTGGTTCCGGGAGGGAGGGGCAGGGGTGAGGGCAGATGTGCGGGAGATAGAACGGACACGGTCGAGGGCCGTGTCGACCACGGTAGAGGGGAATCCTCGGTTGAGGAAAAAGGAAGACATGTCGGAAGCACTGGTATGGAAGGTGGCATCATCAGAGCAGATGCGGCGGAGACGGAGAAACTGGGAGAATGGAATAGAGTCCTTACAGGAGGCGGGGTGGGAGGAAGTGTAGTCCAGGTAGCTGTGGGAGTCGGTGGGCTTGTAGTGAATGTTAGTCAATAACCTATCCCCAGAGATGGAGATGGAGAAGTCGAGGAAGGGAAGAGAAGAGTCGGAGATGGACCATGTGAAGGTGAGGGAAGGGTGGAAATTGGAAGCATAGTGAATGAAATGTTCTAGTTCAGGGCGAGAGCAGGAGACGGCACCGATACAGTCATCAATGTACCGGAAAAAGAGGTGAGGGAGGGGACCCGAGTAGGACTGGAACAAAGAGTGTTCCACATATCCCACGAAAAGGCAGGCATAGCTAGGACCCATGCGGGTACCCATAGCAACACCTTTAATTTGGAGGAAATGGGTAGAGTCAAAGGAGAAGTTGTTCAATGTGAGAACAAGTTCAGCCAGGCGGAGGAGGGTGGTGGTGGATGGGGACTGGTTGGGCCTCTGTTCAAGGAAGAAGCGGAGCGCCCTCAGGCCATCCTGGTGGGGAATGGAGGTGTAGAGGGATTGTACGTCCATAGTGAAGAGGAGACGGTTGGGGCCGGGAAACTGGAAACTGTTAAAATGGCGGAGGGCATCGGAAGAGTCGCGGATGTAGGTGGGAAGAGACTGGACAAGGGGAGAAAAAATAGAGTCGAGATAGGAAGAGATAAGTTCCGTGGGGCAAGAACAGGCTGAAACAATGGGTCTACCGGGGCAGTCCTGTTTGTGGATCTTGGGAAGGAGGTAGAAGCGGGCTGTGCGGGGTTGGGGAACTATGAGGTTGGCGGCCGTGGGGGGAAGATCTCCAGAGGAGATGAGGTCAGTGACAGTCTTGGACACGGTGGCTTGATGTTCGGTAGTGGGGTCATGGTCCAGGTGGAGGTAGGAGGAGGTGTCAGAGAGTTGGCGTTCAACTTCCGCTAGGTAGAGGTCGGTTCGCCAAACAACAACAGCGCCACCCTTGTCAGCAGGTTTAATGACAATGTCAGGGTTGGATCGGAGAGAATGGAGTGCTGCAAGTTCAGAGGGAGGTAGGTTGGAGTGAGTGAGGGGAGCAGAGAAATTGAGCTGGCCGATGTCACGGCGGCAGTTAGCAATGAAAAGATCAAGAGAGGGTAAGAGGCCAGAGGGAGGGGTCCAGGTGGAACGAGAATTCTGAAAGCGGGAGAAAGGGTCAGCCGTGCGGGGGGAAGACTCCTGGCCAGAGAAGTGGGCACGGAGACGGAGGCGGCGGAAAAAGAGCTCAGCATCATGCCGAGCTCGAAATTCATTGAGATGGGGGCGTAAGGGGATGAAGCTCAGGCCTTTGCTGAGGACTGATCGTTCGGAGTCAGAGAGGGGAAGGTCAGAGGGGATAGTGAAAACGCGGCAGGGGGTGAGATTGGGAGAAGGGGGGTCAGAGGAAAGTGAAGGGGAAGAAGGTTCCGGAGGGGCTTTAGTGTCCAAGAGTTGTTGAAGCTTGCGATCCTTGACATCGGAAAGGAAGAAGAAAAGTTTTTTGTTGAAGCGTCGGATGAGTCTAAGGATGAAATGGAACTGTGGACCCGGACAGCTTTGAGATAGAGTGCGTCGGTGCTGCTGAAGAGAGATGTCGAGAGTGTTCATGTGGCGCCGCATGGCATTGAGCGTGGATCTCAAGATGCGGCGAGAGCAGTAGTTCGAGGAACGATGAATATCTTGGAGATATTTGTAATCCTGGGTGGATCCGAAACACGAAGGGTGGAAGTTTAGTTGGAATCCACGTGGGATAAGTCGGAACCGGAGACAGTTGCTGAGGAAAGTAATGTGGCTGTGAAACCGAGTCTTGGCAGATACCTGATCAAACACGAGAAGGGAAACTGAAATCAATGAAGATGAACAAGGTTGAAGAGCCAAACGGAAATCCCGTCGAAGAGAAGAGCAGAACTTCTTCAAGGTAGGCATTCCAAGAAGAGAGGTGGCAGTGAACCAAACACTAATACGATAGCAAAATACTGCAGATGCTGGAAATCCGAAATAACAACAGAAAACGCTGGAAAATTTCACACTTCATTCAGCCTTAATCTGTCACATTAACACCACCTCTAGCCTTGCATATCTCTTAATGTCTCTTAATGTCTCTTCATCTCCTCCTTTGTTCCTTTATCCCCTCCCCCTTTTCCCAGCTTTACCCTGGCCTTAAATCTATTTGATTTCCAGCTCTTCCCAGTTCTGATGAAAGGTCATCGACCTGAAACGTCAACTCTCTTTCTCTCTCCACGGATGCTGCCTGGCCTGCTGAGTTTTTCCAGCGTTTTCTGTTGTTAGTTGTATTAAAAAGTTTGATGTCCCACACATGGACTCGGTCTTAATTCGTGTTTCGCGGCAGCCTCAACAACAGGCTATTTTTTTGACTGAAGCAGGCCCCGAGATGTATAAAACCCTGAAAAATTTGTTTGTTCCCACCAAGCCAAAGGACACGCCACTGAAGGAGATCCTAAACAAGTTATAACAGCACTACAGTCCTGAGCCCCTGGAAATTGTTGAAAGTTATCGTTCTGGAACACGTGATCAATTAAATGACGAGGTGAATACATTGTAGCTTTAAAAAAGCTATCCATTCAATGTCATTTCGGAAACTCTCAGGACCGAGCTTTGCGTGACCGCTTTGTTTGTGGGTTGAAAAATGAACGTATCAGAAGTAAATTGTTGACAACCCCTAATTTGACTTTTGACTTAGCTTGTCAGACAGCTATGTCGATGGATATGGCCGACCGATACTCCTGAGAGTTCCGCGCCATTTCCAGTCGTCAGACAACCGAGGTGAATTGGCTGCAGGCTAAAAGTAAAAGGCAGTTGGGTCCCAAGGCTTCTGCAACTGGCCAAGGTAACTGCATTAATATCGTGCTATCGGTGCCGGGGACAACACATCGCTCAAAGCTGTCCATATGTGAAGGCAGAGTGTTTCTACTGCAAGAAAACTGGGCATCTTGCGAAGGCGTGCCGACAGAAGAGTAAACCGACTGGCAATGTGAGAAGTAGAAATCGCCAGACACTACATACCGTTGAAGAGAAGCAGCAGTACGAGGAGTTTTTGGAGATTCATGTAATCAGGAGGACGAAGGTATCTAACAGCGATTCGAGTAGATGTTGCAGGAACCAGGATACCCATGGAAATCGACACTGTTGCATCCGTGAGCGTAGTACCGGAATCACTATATCGCGACAAGATGTTTGATTATCGACTAGAGAAATCGAAGGTAGAGCTGCGAGGCTACTCAGGAGAGCAAATCCCTGTAGTAGGAAGTGTCACCATACCAGTGAAATACAAGAATCAGTGTCAGAGCTTGCCTCTCATAGTAGTGGCAGGAAACAAGCCTGCCTTGATAGGTAGAAATTGGTTGGGATCACTGAAGCTGGATTGAAGTGAGATTTTTCGTGTGGAAGCGAAATTTGCATCGTTAGATGATGTCCTCCAGCAGTATCCGAAGGTGTTCAGCAAAACGGGCAGTCCGAGCCAAGAGTTCAAGGCGAGTGTCAGAGTGCAGAAGGACGCAAGACCAGTTTACTGCAAGCCACGTCCCGTACCATACGCACTCAAGGAGAAAGTTGAGCAAGAACTCAAAAGACTAGAAACTGAGAACATTATCTCTAAGGTAGATCTGAGTAATTGGGCTACACCCATTGTTGTTGTACCTAAGTCAGATGGTAAGGTAAGGTTGTGTGGTGATTATAAGGTAACCGTAAACCAGGTTCTAGAGTGTAATCTACCCAATACGTTGCTAAATGTGGAATATTTGTTCACAATGCTGACAGGATCTTTTCAAAGTTAGATCTAACAAACGCCTACCTACAACTTGGTTTAGATAAAGAGATAGAGTACATAGTCGGTCAGTGTACAACATGTCAGTTGGTGAGCAAGAAACTACCATCAGTACCATTACAGCCATGGAAATAGCCTCCCAGAGTGTGGCAAAGGTTACATGTAGATTTTGCTGAGCTAGAAGGACAGCAATTGTTCATAGTGATAGATAGTCACTCGAAGTGGGTAGAGGTGTTTCCGATGCGGATAATAACAAGCAAAACACTAGACAATTTGCGAAGATTGTTTTTCTTCATACAGCCTCCCAGAAGAAATTGTGTCTGATAATGGGCTGCAATTTTGTTCAGAAGAGTTCACACAGTTCATGAGCAGAAATGGTGTGAAACATACCAAAGTTCCACCGTACCACCCTGCTTCAAATGGTGCAGCAGAGCGCACAGTACAAATTGTCAAACGTGCCCTCATCAAGCAAATGTTGGATCCAAATCCAAAGAAACATCAGTTGTCGTTGGACCACAAACTGGCAAATTTTCTGATTACCTATCGGAATACTCCTCATACCACTACTGGTAGAAAACCAGCAGAGTTGTTTCTCAAACGACAGCCACACACCAGGTTCTCGTTGTTAAAGCCAAACTTGGCACAGTCTGTAGAAGAGAAACAAGGCAGAAAGAGAGTCATGATAAAGGTAGGGTTAGAGAGAGAAGTGTGAAGTTTAACCAGAAGGTTAGAGTGAAGATCCATCACCATAAATGGTTAAAGTGATTACCAGGAAGAGTAGTGAAGATATGTGGCCCTCGCACATATTTGGTCAAGATGTTTGATCATGGAAAGGTTAAGTTTGTTCACATTGATCATATCTTACCTACAGATGTGGAAGGAGTTGAAAGCTGGGATGATTCAATTTATTCTGATGAGTCAGAGAGTCTTGTTAAAAGTAGAGTACCAGTAGCAAATCCTACATCAGACGTACCAGAAACAAATCCAAGACAAAGTCAGAATTTAAGTCTGAGCCCGAGTCAGGCAGACAAACAGTCTGAAAGTGTAGAGAGTCCAAATGTAGATCAAGGTCAGCCCCTGGAGAAAAATTCTCCACAGGCTCAGCTTAGAATGAGTCAAAGTCCTACAAGATCTGAAAGTTCTGTTCAAGAAAGAAGGTATCATCTTCGAAACAGAAAACCAGTGGTTAAGTTTAATCTGTAAATATGGAAAATAAGTTCATATTTTTTGGTTGTGTTACAGAATTCTATAGTAGAATTTGGAAATATAAAATGGGTTCCATTTGAGAAATGTATACCAAGAGTTGTGTATACCACGCAAGTCATGTACAATGATTATTTGCTATGATTAACTACTTCAATAAGGAGGGAGAAGTGTAATAGAGCCACCTGGTGGACTACTGATGTACATAATAATAAAGCCATGTGCAGTACAGTTCTTACCGGAAGCCATGTTGTGCTGTTGTGTATATATATGCTGTGTCTCAAGATATCACAGCTGGCAGATGCACGTGGATTTGTTGGGTCGATTGTGAAAGGGCCAAATCGCATTTGGAGATTCGGGTACTTTATTTTTGATGTGGAAAACCAGCGGAAACAGCCTATGACCCAATTTGTTGTTCAGTCAACTAAGCTGCCTCAGAAACGCAGAAACAGCATGGAATTTCAGGATCCAAGAATTTAGAAGAAGGTTTTTTTACACTAAGTGTAATAACTTGATGGAATAGGTTATCAGGAAAGTATATCATGGACAATATAAATGGGTATATGATGGTTCAATGTGTTTCTGAAGAGAGAAAGGAATATGGGATACAGTGAGGAGGTAGGCAGGTTAGCTTGAGATCTATTAAAAACGAGTAATGGCTTTTTCCCTATTCCTAAGAATGTTTTTATAGCAGCCGTCTGGTCTCCCTGAATTTGCAATAAAAAGGTTTGACTTTTTAAAAATAAACATCAAGAACCAGAGAGGTTTGTTTCTAACTATATTCAAGCATTATCTGGATTAGCATCATTTATCGTCAAAGCTAAATGTATTACAAGACAACCATTTCTTGGCTGAAGAAAAACTGTTGTGATGCTGTCAGACTTACTCAGCTAGACTTCTCATGAAGCTGATGTTAATTTATTTCCTTAGAAAGCTGGCTTGTAACTTTAGGTGATGTGTTTTGCTATGGTTATAATGAGCCTTGCTTTGTGCTTGGTGCTGCAACAGGAAATGGAGAGCAGATTAGAATACTATTCTACAATTCGAACACGTTCCTGCAGTCTCCATCCCTTTCTCTCAGCTTCTCTGTCTCTGTCATACTTGTTTTCATATGGCATCCTTCTGTCCTTTCCAACTGCTGTCCCACATCTAACTTCCCTTTTTTTAAGGTCCTTGACCATGTTATTGCTTTCTAGCTCCATGCTTATCTTACCCCAAATTCTTTCTTCAAATTGCTACAATTTGGTTTCTGTCCCGCCCACAACTTTAGTCAAATCACCAATGACATCTTCTGTGACTATGATCCTCTTGACCTCCTCGTCCTCCTCAACATGATTGACCACTCCAACTTCCTCCACCAACTCTCCTCATTGGTTACTTCCCAGAGGAACACCCATTCCTGGTTCCACTCCTACTTGAACCAACAGAGTTGGCACATTCCCCTCGTGCCCCCACTAGGTCACCTCTGGAGTATTCATAGGTTCTATCTGTGTGCCACTCTTCATTATTTACCTTCTATTCCTCAATTAATGGCAGAGCTATACTATGGAATTCCCTCCCTAAACTTCTTCATTCTGCCACTTCCTTCCTTGCCTATAAGAACTCCTCTAAACGTATCCTTTCACCATGCTTTCGGCCAACTCTCCTAAATCTTCTACTACAGCTTGGTTGGTTCACTAATATATGACGCATCTTTGGGTATTTTATTGCATTAAAGGTGCTACAAAATGCTAATTATTGTTGTTGATGACTCAATTTTCTACACCAGAGCTTCTGTGATGTCCTCCTTTTTGTTCAGCTGAAGTTTGCCCTGGTTAAGAAAATCCTTCGTCATATTAACTCAATTTCTCTACTCTCAACCCTTCTTCCCTCCCCCTTACACTGACAATAAGGTCCTCTTGTCCTCAGCTTTGATCCCAGCATCCTTCACAGCCACATTTCCGTCATTTACAACATAGTCCCAGCACCCAATGATTGCTTTACGGAGGGATCCACCCGCCGGTGACCCAAGTTGGTGTGGTCAGGGAAAGATCAACTAATTTACATTATTAGTGCAGATGCTTGCACCACACAAAGTGCATCATGGGTGCCTGCCGTTGATGAGAAGCAGCAAAATGCGACAGAGTGCCTCCCCCTGGAAACATCTTTATCTTGTGCCTAGTGGCCCCTTTCTAAGGGGGTTGAGGAAAGGGTAAAAATCTCAACAATATCACAGGCCTGGAACCCCAAGGTAAGCCCTACATTTCTCGTTCAGCAGACTGGTATGCCTGCTCTCATTTGGCGTATCTGCCTGCCAATGCTCTGCCAGGCCAGTGACGAGGAAACTTGGCCTGGCAGAGGCTCTGCCCCCAGTAATTGCTGTAGAAGTCCAGGACCACGCCTATCTGGATCCTGGCCTAATTTTCAGCCTTTCCACCAGACCCCGATCAGTCTTATGTCAGGAGTGAGCTAAAAGGGCCATAGATTTTCGGTCTACTATGCGTGCTCTTGATCTTTATCTGTTGTTCTGCCCTCTTTGTTTTAGTCAGTCCAAAAAGGACTCTCTTCTTCAATCATTTCTAACAAAGGGTCCCACTTTAAATATTAATTTGTCTTTTCTCGTTTCAGATGGAGAATGTAGAGGGAGCTAATTGTTGGAGCTACCTTGAGGGAGCTTGGGAAGGGGGGATGGGATGGATAGTTGGGATGCATAGCTCTCAACTGTATTGATTTAAACAGGATGTCCCAATTCTATGGAGGAATTTCAATCCTGGATCGCTGTGAACTGTCCCAATGTCTCTTTTAACCTGAATACTTAATCAGGGAAACAGGCCCAGGGACAAATGGCCAACACCAGGGATCATTTATCTTATTATGTGCAGACCATCAACACTAATGAGTGTTACATATATTTTCCACAAATGCAAATTAAGTGCACTTCTGTCTGGCATCTCCTTAATTTGTGTTTATTTCCACATTTTGAGTTATAAAAATAATTATATCTCAGGAGTTGTTACAAAGTAGTAAAGCTCATCTTGAGGTTATAAACAGCTCAAGCTTCACTCTTGTGCTTTATAACATCTTGAATTCCTTGATTAGATTCCCAGGAATCTATTATATCTATTGTTCTTAACCCCTTTACTTTTTGTCTGTACCTTGTTTAATACCTGCTGTGTAGGCTTAAGGACCAAACACATTTTCTACACAGTCAATGTACTCTTTGTCTATTTTTAAAACATTTCCTCTTTTGGTCTATAAACACTTCCCTCTATTTTAATGTAGATTATGTGTGTTAAAATATATTGCTTACCCTTCAAAGTGTGGAGTAAGTCTATTTTACATTCAGTAGTAAGAGCTTCAGGCTGCTCACAGCTAAACAGGCAGCAGAGAGAGCTGTGAGGTTACTGACAATTCCACTTACATCAGTCAGTTTATCAGGTCAAGTGCAAACAGGGATAGTACCGTATGGTTCGGTTTTGTATTTACAGCTGTCTTCTCACTATGTTCAAATATGGAATAATTTGATATTTTTAAATCCTTCAGGAAGTGATCTATACACAGCCTTCTCCGTAAAGTGATCTAAGTAGATTATGAATAGTATTCATTTAACAGCTAGGGAACAAGTACCTCAGGTAAGTGAAAAAGGTAAATAGGTACATTCTGAAATTATCCTGGGGAAACACCAAATAGGAAAGAGAATTCTGTGCCAACTTGTTTTTAGTCTGCATTTCCAGTCAAGAACCTATAGCTCCGATTGTAACTTGGGAAATGTGTACAGCATGCATGGGAGCCACAGTGAGCAGCAAGCTCACATCTCGGTCCCGCATGAGGCCTGGAAAGATTTGAATTCCCTAGCCTCATTTCAATGTTGGAGGTGAGTCTCCGACCCGAATCTGGCAGGAATCACCATCTGGCTGGTGGGCAGGAGTGGGTATTGGGCAGGAGGCCCACAGGAAAGATCCTCAGCACTGAGGTAAGTGGTAAAAGGGGTTCAGTGAGAGTGTACTGGTCATGGGGGTGGGTGGAGGGGTGTAAGTCCAGGGCAGAAGAGGCCCAAGGTTTCCATGAGGAACACTCCTGCACCTCCGGGCAAACAAGGAAACCATAAAAAAATTAAAACCATAATTTTGAAACTTTATTTTCCTTGAACCCGACATGCATATCTTAAGAAGGACCAGCTCAGGAGAGCAGGTGAAAAACCAAACCGGCCAGCTCCCGGGGGCTGTAGGGCGGGTAAGTAACTTTGGTGATTTTAACTGCCAACCCACTCGGTTTTCACCAGGCAGGTAAGGTTAACCTCATCCTTCCCTTTGTTAGAACGCTACTATTTGACCTGGTTCTAGGTAACGAATCAGAACAAATATATGACCTAAAAATAGAGAAATGTTTGGGAAGCAGTGATCACAATACAATTTGATTCTGTATAAGAATATAAAAAGAAAAGTTGAGGACAGGAGCATTTGAATGGAAAAGAAGTAAATTATATAACAAGATAAAATAAGGGACCTTGCCTAAATTAAATGGAGGAAACTTTGGTAAATAAATGGGAAATATTTAAACAGGAGGTGGAAAGGATAAAAATCAAGTATATGTCAGTAAATAAAAAAGGTGTGTATCAAGTGCTGGTGTTCCAAAGGTGAATAGGGAGATTAGTTTAAAAATCTGAAACTAAAAGAAGAAGCATTATGTACTTACAGGGAAGACAATAAAAAGAAAGTCAGAATAAATATAAAGCAGATAGGAAAGTTCTAAACAGGGAGATAAGAAGGACTAAGAGGGAATGTGAGAAGGCGATAAGAAATGAAAGAGGCAAGCTTGCATTGCAGAGTGAAGGGATGGCAGAGATACTAAATAAGTACTTGGCCTGAGTTTACACAAAGGATGTGAATATTAGGATTGAAGAACCTGATTTTGTAGAGTAATTTGGAGGTTATGATTCAAAGCGAGATGGTATTAAAGAAGTTAGTCAAACATAAGGTACAGAAATCCCCAGAACTTGATAGTTTATATCCAAGGTTCCTGACGGAAGCTGGGGAAGAAATACTGACGGCTCCGACCATATTTTTGTGAAATTATATGGAAAGGAAAATTGTGCCTGGAGTGTGGGAAATGGGATACTGCTCTCCAGAAAAGGAGACGGAGTTGAGGCAGAATATTTTAGACCAGTTCGTATTACTTCACTTGTAAACTATTAGGGGTAAAAATTCACTTGGTTGCGCCTCCCGTTAGCGCCTTAAGAGGGCGCTAATGGGGCGCAAAGCCGCTAACGCCCGGGCGCAGCGATGTTTGCGCCGCTCGAGAACTTAACTTGAGATTGTGTGGCGGCGCTAAAACTTACCGCTGCGACCACCTGCGCGCGCAGATTATGACGTCATTCCATGGTGCAACGCCCTTGGGGCGCCCCGGAGCGGAAATTGAGTGGCGCCCCCTGCCTTACCGCCTGGCGCTTCCAACGACCGGAAGACTGGAACGCTATCAATCGCTGTGGGGCTGGGGGGGGCGCTATTTAAAGGGGGCCTCTTCCTGTCTTTTATTGTTGGTGGCATTTTTGAACTACGCATTCTGAGAGAGAGAGGGAGAGACTTCTGGAGAGATTCAACGTTGTGTGAAGGAGTTTTGGGTACTGAGCAGCACTTTGCAGGTTAATTTTGATTTGCCATTCCTTGTATCGATTTAGCAGAGACCGTGGGAGCTGCACTCTGAGCTCTTTGCCTGGTGCTCTCCATTGTTCTTTCCAGCACATTTGATGTGCAAGTCTCTCCAGGCCGAGATTCAAGGCAGCAATGAACAGGATGTGGATGGAAAGCAAGATTAACCATCCCCTTTAAGAACTGGCCCGTGCCATTGTGTGTGTGTTCCATTGCTGACTGACATTACATGAGGTTCGCCAGCGCTCCGAGTTAGCGCCTCACTGCTCGGCCTTTGCGCCTTAAGAGAGGTGTGCAGCGCCTGCTTTAGCGCTCCACTCACCTCCCGGGGCGGTAAAAGTGAAGTTTCCCGTCAGTGCCGATAATTAGCGCCAGGCGCTAATATTTGCGTCCGGACGATATTTGCGCCCCAAATGGGGCGCGACCTAATTTCTACCCCTAAGAGTCTATAAAATGAAATTAAGTTACTAATTTACGTAGGAAACTTATGGCAAGTTAAGGAGAATATTATTCACATGAATGGTGTGAGAAGGTTGTGGGGAGGCAGAAATCAAAGGGGAGAAGTAAAAGGAAGTTTCTTTGAATGGAACGGTGAGATGAGTCATGGTCCACATAGATCCGTGTTAGGGCTGCTCTTATTAATACATAAATGATCTGGACTTTGGCATTAAGAGAGCAACATTGAAATGTTCTGATGACGCCAAATTGTGTCTAGGATTGTGAAAGAGTGTAGGAGGACATAGATAGGCCAACTGGTTGGGCAAATCGGCAGCAGATGCAGTTCTGTGTAGAAAAACATTATTTGACACATTTTAGAAGTATGAATATGGAAAGAAAATACACTTTAAATGGTGGCATTTTAAATGGAGTAGAGGAGCAGACAGATGATACATGTAATTAAAAATGGCATCGCAAGTAACTTAGACCATAAAAAGGACATAGAGAATCCTTGTTTCTGCATCTAGAGGCATGGAATACAAATGCAAGGAGGTAATATTGCCCTTAGTTAGGTTGCAGTTGGAATATTGTGTACACTTTTAGGTTACCCCATTACTGGAAGGATATAAAAACAACAGAAAAGGTGCATCATAGATTCAATGGACTATTACCTGGGATGAAGGATGACAGTTATGAAAAGAGACTTGAAAAGTTAGGACTTTTTTAACCGAACTGTGAAAATTTAAGGGATGAACTGATAGCAGTCTTAAAAAGAAAAAAGACTTACATTTATATAGTGCCTTTCACGACCACTGGGCGTCCCAAAGCGTTTACAGCCAATGAAGTACTTTTTGAAGTGTAGTCACTGTTGTAATGTAGGAAACGTGGCAGCCAATTTGCGCACAGCAAGCTCCCACAAACAGCAATGTGATAATGACCAGATAATCTGTTTTTTAGTGATGTTGACTGAGGGATAAATATTGGCCAGGACACCAGGGATAACTCCCCTGCTCTTCTAAATAGTGCCATGGAATCTTTTACGTCCACCTGAGAGAGTCTCATCCGAAAGACGGCACCTCCAACAGTGCAGCACTCCCTCAGCACTGCACTGGAGTGTCAGCCTAGATTTTTGTGCTCAAGTCTCTGGAGTGGGACTTGAACCCACAACCTTGTGACTCAGAGGTGAGGGTGCTACCAACTGAGCCACTGGCTGACGAGATTATGATGGTGAACAGTGGTTTCCATTGGTCAGTGAGATGCTAACAAAAGAGCACAAATTTAAGATAATCACAAAAAGAAAAATTAAAGGGGATGTTAGAAAAACATTCTTTATACAGAGGATGGTTCAAATGTGGAATTCTCTGCCACAAACTATTGTTAACAGAGTCCATAAACTCTTTTAAAAGGGAATCAGATAGTTGCTTGATAAAGGGGGAATATTAAAGGGAATGCAGGGCGAGTAGGAGAGTGGCTAATGTGGAGAAAAAGGACAGTGCAGTCCTCATGGACTGAATGGCCTATTTCTGTGCTGTATGGTTCTACTTGATATTTTTTTTCTTCACCTTTGTGCCATGAAACAAAAACCTCTAATTCTCCTGGCAGCATACAGAAGAGCAAGCTAATTGTGCCAGCCATTTAAATCTCATTGCAGTAAATGTATATGACCCTGGGGTGCTGTAATTAGTCAGTATGACTGCTGGCACCTTCAAAATAAAGTGAAAATATGGCTCCTAGGTACAATAAACTGAGTTCATAATGGAATTATTTTTCAAGTGGAAACGGTTCTGCGATATAATGAAAATACGAGTGTTCCAAATTCTGTTTAACTTGTTTATATTGCAGGGCATATTCAGAGCACCATCAATAATATTGAAACAATTGCACATGCCACTTACGTTTACCATTGGTGAATCTGGAGGGATGGAATGAAACCGCCTCATTAAGTCATGTTCTGTGCCTCCAGAAGCATGTATGTCACCTCATTTATATTACAACGCTGCCTCCAAAAAGTGAGATTTGTCACTTCATTAATGAAGTCATTAAACACCAAGGAAAATGTTTGCACATTGCTGTAGCTCCCAGTCAGAGACCTTAAAATTAGAGGAAAAGATGCAGCAGATCTTGGAACTCAGGAGTGACAGGAAAAACTGTCAAACAATGGGCTTAGTGGAAAAGGTCACTGGTAGAGGCACTCTTCATTATTATATTGGAACTGAAAATTACTCCAAGTCCATCTCTTAACAGGGAAGAAACTCATCAAGGTGGTTCCAAATCTAACTATCTTCCTCAAACACTTCAAGGTAATCAAATACAAATCATCAGACAGATTAGGATAAGAGGTCTCACGGTAGCCAAGTGTACTTCTTAAGAAGATGCACACATTTTCCAGATATCAACAAACATAAAGCGATCGTTGATTCATTGCATAAACTATAGCAGCAACACAATGATCATGATCTCATGCAAAATTACAACAACATGCATTTTATGTAACGCCTTTAATGTAGGAAAACATCCCAAGGCACTTGACAGGAACGTAATTGGACAAAAATTGACACTGAGCCAAAGAAAGAGATCTTGAGAGGGGTGACTAAAAACTTGGTCAAAGAGGTAGACTTTAAGGAGGATCTTAAAGGAGGACTGAGAGGTGCAGAGGCAGAGGGGTTTAGAAAGAGAATTCTAGACCTTAGAGCCTAGATGGCTGAAGGCAATGGTGGAGTGAAGGAAGTGGGGGATGTGTAAGAGGCTAGAGTGGAGGAACGCAGAGTTCTCAGCAAACCAGACTGTTCATAACCTCGGCTTCTTATTTAACCCTGAGTTGAGCTTCCGACCCCATATTGTCTCCATCAAGTAGAGCGCCTACTTGCACCTCTGTAACATCGTCCGTCTGTGCCCCTGTCTCAGCCCATCTGCTGCTTAAACCTTCATCCTTGCTTCTGTCACCTCCAGACTCAACTATTCCAATTCTCTCCTGGCCGGTCACCCATCATCCACCCTCCATAAACTTGAGTTCATCCAAAACTTCGCTGCTGGAGGAGGTTACAGAGATAGGATAGTGAAGCCTTGGAGGATTTGAACACGAGGATGAGAATTTTAAATTTTAGGCGTTGGTTAACTGGGAGCCATTTTTGTTCATTGAGCACAGGGGTAAGCAGGACTTGGTGTAGATTAGGACATGGGCAGCAAAGTTTTGGATGTCAAGTTAGATGCTGTATCAACTTCCCCCCAACCATCACCCCACCAACACTACAAAGCAGACCTAAAATGACCAAACCATTCCTGACACAGACACATACCCATTGCTCGAGGTTAAGTAATGTCTCACCATTCACTTCAACTGACAAGGCCACTTCCCAAGTAGCAGGCAAAAATGGACAAGATGGGAAAGTGATGCAAAGAAATAAATTTATGTGTGTCATAAATAGAACTGAAACTCAACACTAACATTTTGGCAAACACCCATGTGTACCTACAATTGTGTCATTTTTCTTTTCCAAGTGTTTTACGAGGTGCACCCCCTGTGGCTTCAGTAGAGGTAGAGGCAGGCTGCTCACTTCCCTGCTCTGACTATTTAGACACTTTTGGCGAACGTCCTCTGAGTTTTGGAGCCTGTGAGGGCCCCGCCAAAGACTGCTCCTCCTGTAACTGTGCAGGGACAGACTCGGCTATTGGGATCCGAGGCAGCATGTGGGGCTCTGACTGAGGGGGAGGCAAGGGGGAGAAGTGGGAGTGCTTTGAGCAAAGCCCCCACTTCCATGTGCCCTCTCACCATCATCCCTCTCATGGGTCACCTGCACCTCTCTGCTAACAAGGAGCACCTTGCTGCACATCAGTGGGGCGATGAACGCCGAAGTCTACATTTGTATCCCTCCTAGAGATGAGTCCAATAAGAGTCTGCAAGCTGTTGTTCACAGCAAGCATGTTCTCGTTTGACTGGCACATTAGCTGCTCCATGACTCCATCCCTCTCCCTAACATTTGTCTGAGGCTGAACCACACTGTTCGCAGCCTTGGTGACATCTTTGACCCTGAAATGAGCTGCCGACCACATATCCGCGGCATAACAAGACCGCCTATTTCCACCTCCGTACCACCGCCCGTTTCTGCCCTTGCCTCAGCTCATCCGCTGCTGAAACCCTCATCCATGCCTTTGTTACCTCTAGACTTGACTATTCCAACGCACTCCTGGCTGGCCTTCCACATTCTACCCTACGTAAAATTGAGCTCATCCAAAACTCGGCTGCCCATGTCCTAACTCACACCAAGTCCCGTTCACCCATCACCCCTGTGCTCACTGACCTACATTGGCTCCCGGTTAAACAATGCCTCAATTTCAAAATTCTCATCTTTGTTTTCAAATCCCTCCATGGCCTCGCCCCTCCCTATCTCTGTAATCTCCTCCAGCCCCACAACCCCCACCTCCACCCCCCCCCCCCGAGATATCTGCG
This sequence comes from Squalus acanthias, assembly GCA_030390025.1. NCBI lineage: Eukaryota > Metazoa > Chordata > Chondrichthyes > Squaliformes > Squalidae > Squalus > Squalus acanthias. The sequence continues at coordinate 26,540,583 of CM059436.1, read as the reverse complement.
CGCCTCTAATTCTGCCCTCTTGAGTATCCCTGATTATAATCGCTCAACCATTGGTGGCCGTGCTTTCTGTTGCCTAGGCCCTAAGCTCTGGAATTCCCTGCCTAAACCTCTCTGCCTCTCTACCTCTCTTTCCTCCTTTAATTTACAACAAATATACATTCCTTTAAGGCACAAAAACACCACAGGAAAAGTGGTCCAACTGTGGCTAACAAGAGAAGTTAAAGATAGTATTAGATCAAAGGAAGAGGCTTATAATGTTGCCAAAAAGAGTAGAAAGCCTGAGGATTGGGAGGATTTTAGAATTCAGCAAAGGAGGACCAAGAAATTGATAAAGAAAGGGAAAATAGAATGAGAGTAAACTAGCGAGAGACATAAAAACAGACTGTAAAAGCTTCTACAGGTATGTAAAAAGAAAAAGATTAGTGAAAGTAAATGTGGGTCCCTTACAGGTTGAGACAGGAGAAATTATAATGGGGAATAAGGAAATGGCAGAGAAATTAAACAAATACTTTGTGTCTGTCTCCACAGAAGAAGATGCAAAAATCTTCCCGGAAATAGTGGAGAACCAAGGGTCTAGCGAGAATGAGGAACTGAAAGAAATTAGTATTAGTAAAAAAATAGTACTGGAGAAATGAATGGGACTGAAAGTCAATAAATCCCCTGGACCTGATGGCCTAGATCCGAGGGTTTTGAAAGAGGTAGCTATAGAGACAGTGGATTCATTGGTTGTCATTTTCCAAAATTCCATAGATTCTAGAATGGTTCCCACGGATTGGAAGGTAGTAAATGTAACCTCACTATTTAAGAAAGGAGGGAGAGAGATAATGGGGAATGACAGACCAGTTAGCCTGACATCAGTAGTAGGGAAAATGCTAGAATCTATTATTAAGGACGTGGTAACAGGGCACTTAGAAAATAATAATAGGATTGGGCAGAGCTAACACGGATTTATGAAAGGGAAATCGTGTTTGACAAATCTGTTAGTTTTTTGAGGTTGTAACTAGCAGAATAGATAAGAGAACCAGTGGATGTGGTGTATTTGGATTTTCAGAAGGCATTCGATAAGGTGCCACACGAGGTTATTAAACAAAATTAGGGCTCATGAGATTGGGGGTAAAATACTAGCATGGATTGAGGATTGGTTAACGGACAGAGAGTAGGAATAAACGGGTCATTTGCGGGTTGGCAGGCTGTAACTAGTGGGGTACCGCAAGGATCAGTGCTTGGGCCTCAGCTATTCACAATCTACATCATTAATTTGGATGAGGGGACCAAATGTAATATATCCAAGTTTGCTGATGTTACAAAGCTGGGTGGGAATGTAAGTTGTGAGGAGGCTTCAAGGGGATATAGACAGGCTAAGTGAGTGGGCAAGAACATGGCAAATTGAATATAATGTAGAGAAATGTGAAGTTATCCACTTTGGTAGGAAAAATAGAAAAACAGAGTATTTTTAAATGGTGAAAGATTGGGAAATGTTGGTGTTCAGAGGGACCTGGGTGTCTTGTAGACGAATCACTGAAAGTTAACATGCAGGTACAGCAAACAATTAGGAAAGCAAATGGTATGTTGGCCTTTATTACAAGAGGATTTGAGTATAAGAGTAAAGACGTCTTACTGCAATTATATAGGGCCCTGGTGAGACACACACCTGGAGTTACGTGGGGTTACGGGGATAGGGTGGGATATGTGTCGGTGCAGGCTCGATGGGCCGAAATGGCCTCTATCTGCACTGTGGGGATTCTGTGATTGTGTACAGTTTTGGTCTCCTTACCTAAGGAAGGATATACTTGCCATAGAGGGAGTGCAACGAAGGTTCACCAGACTGGTTCCTGGGATGGGGGGATTGTTCTATGAGAGCTTGACAGGGTAGATGCAGGGAGGAAGTTTCCCCTGACTGGGGAGTCTAGAACCAGGGGTCACAGTCTCAGAATAAGGGGTCAGCCATTTAGGACTGAGATGAGGAGAAATTTATTCACTCAGAGGGTGGTGAATGTTTGGAATTCTCTACCCCAGAGGGCTGTGGGGGCTCAGTCGTTGAGTATATTCAAGACAGAGATCGATAGATTTTTGAATATATAGGGAATCAAGGGCTATGGGGATAGTGCAGGAAAGTGGAGATGAGGTAGAAGATCAGCCATGATCTTATTGAATGGCGGAGCAGGCTCAAAGGGCGAAACGGCCTACTCCTGCTCTATTCCTTATGTTCTTATGTTTTAAGACGTTCTTTAAAACCTACCTTTTTGACCAAGCTATTGGTCATCTGCCCTAATTTCTCCTTATATGGCTTGGTGTCAAATTTTTTGTCTTATAATACTCCTGTGAAGCGCCTTGAGACAGTTTACTATGTTAAAGGTGCTATATAAATACAAGTTGTTGCAGTTCATGCAGGTGGCCATCCTTTCTATGGAAGAGCACATCGTCGCCATCGCCTGCAACATGGTGCTGCTCATGTTGGAGATGGACTCCTCCATTCTCTCTACAATCGTGGAAAAGCTGCCAGAGACTCGCGCATTTGTCGCTGCTCCTCCAAGATCAACCTCTTTGTCAACGGGCCCCGAGGTTCAGCATCTGCATCCAGCTGAGCAGAGCTTGGAGCATCCTGCGCCCATCGGCGAGGACTCTCCACTGCTGTCCCTGTCTCCACCATCTGCTCTTGCTCACTTGTGATGTGTGAGACACCAGGTGACAACACTACGTCTCAGAGGACCCACCAACGTTTGCGTATCTGCGCTGGTGCTGGGTGCACATGGGTCTGGTGACAGTGCACCCTCAGAGACTGCAGCTTCCTCTGAGGAGTCATCTTCCTCCTGCGGCTGGACAGTGAGGGGGCACTTGATGGACCTGTGGGAGAGTAAAGACATGAATTAGAACTCTTATGATAAGAATGTTTAATGTTACTATTTGCACATCATGATATTTCACTGGCTGCTGACATCAGTCACCATGAGTGACTGTTGTATGCCATGTGGCTGTATGATATTTGATTCTGTCACCAGGTTGCTGGGAGGTCCCCCTCTCTCCATCTTCCACTGCCAGCAGCTCTGCCACTCCGCTTAATTCCAGCGCCACCTCCTCTGCTGGCGTCAATGTACTGTAAATTGGAGGGCCACCTCTGGTTCTCTGTCTCTCCCTATTGTTCTGCGCTCCCTTCTCCAGCAAGGAGGGAAAGAAAAGTTTGAGTGAGAGTGATGAAATGAGTGTAGGGGATGGATGGGCTACATCTGTAGAGGGTGACTATGAGGGAGTGGTGTGACATTGCCAAATGGCCTCCTTCTGTGGCGTTACTTTCTACGATTGCATTAGGCTGAGAGTGAGTGTAAGTGGTGGATACTCAGATGGGGATGTGAATAGGCGCATAGTCAGTGAGGGATAGGTGCACCTGCAAGGTAGGTTGGTGTGAGGAGTGACGTGCAAGAGTAGGCTTGGGAAGGCAGAGTGATGGGGTTGGGGTGACACGCACATCAAAATGTAGTTGAATGTGGCATTGTACTCAGCTTTCCTGACCTCATGAGGTCATTAAATCTCTTCCTACACTGCACCCAGGAGTGGCTGACAACACCCCTGCTGCTCACTTCATGTGCGATCTCCAGCTATGCCCTCTTTGTTTCACTGGCTGGCCTCTTCCTGCCATCACCAGGGAACAGGACCTCCTTCCTTGCTCTCACTCCCTGGAGCAGGAAATCAGGAAATGGAAGGGAGGGAAGAACTCAAGAAAATGACAATCACCAGGGAAGTAGTACTGAGCAAATTGTTGGAGCTGCGGGCTGACAAGTCCCCGGGTCCTGATGGACTTCATCCTAGGGTCTTAAAAGAAGTGGCTAGTGAGATAGTTGATGCGTTGGTTTTAATTTTCCAAAATTCCCTAGATTCAGGGAAGGTTCCATTAGATTGGAAAATAGCGAATGTAACTCCTTTATTCAAAAAGGGAGGGAGACAGAAAGCAGGAAACTACAGGCCAGTTAGCTTAACATCTGTCATAGGGAAGATGTTAGAAGCTATTATTAAAGACGTTATAGCAGGGCACTTAGAAAAGTTCAAGGTAATCAGGCAGAGTCAACATAGTTTTGTGAAAGGGAAATCATGTTTAACCAATTTATTGGAGTTCTTTGAGGAAGTAACATGTGCTGTGGATAAAGGTGAACCGGTGGATGTACTGTACTTTGATTTCCAGAAGGCATTTGATAAGGTGTCTCATCAAAGGTTATTGTGGAAAATAAAAGCTCATGGTGTAGTGGGTAACATATTGGCATGGATAGTAGATTGGCTAGCTAACAGGAAACAGAGAGGAGGCACAAATGGGTCATTTTCTGGTTGGCAAGATGTAACGAGTGGTGTGCCACAGGGATCAGTGCTGGGGCCTCAACTTTTTACAATTTATATAAATGACTTGGATGAAGGGACCGAAGGTATGGTTGCTAAATTTGCTGATGACACAAAGATAGGTAGGAAAGTAAATTGTGAAGAGGACATAAGGAGGCTACAAAGGGATATAGATAGGTTAAGTGAGTGGGCAAAGATCTGGCAAATGGAGTATAATGTGGGAAAATGTGAAATTGTCCATTTTGGCAGGAATAATAAAAAAGAAGCATATTATCTAAATGGTGAGAGACTGCAGAGCTGAGATGCAGAGGGATCTGGGTGTCCTAGTACATGAATCGCAAAAGGTTAGTACGCAAGTACAGCAAGTAATAAGGAAAGCTAATAGAATGTTATCGTTTATTGCGAGGGGAATTGAATACAAAAGTAGGGAGGTTATGATTCAGTTAAACAGGGCATTGGTGAGACCACATCTGGAGTACTGTGTGCAGTATTGGTCTCCTTATTTAAGGAAGGATGTAAATGCGTTGGAAGCAGTTCAGAGAAGGTTTACTAGACTAATACCTGGAATGGGCGGGTTGTCTTAAGAGGAAAGGTTGGGCAGGCTAGGCTTGTATCTGCTGGTGTTTAGAAGAGTAAGTGGTGACTTGATTGAAACATATAAGATCCTGAGGGGTCTTGACAGGGTGGATGTGCAGTGGATGTTTCCTCTTGTGGGAGAATCTAGAACTAGGGGTTACTATTTAAAAATAAGGGGTCGCCCATTTAAGACAGAGATGAGGAGAAATTTTTTCTCACAGAGGGTCGTGAGTCTTTGGAACTCTTTTCCTCAGAGGGCGATAGAAGCAGAGTCTTTGAATATTTTTAAGGCAGAGGTAGATAGATTCTTGATAAGCAAGGGGGTGAAAGGTTATTGGGGGTAGGCGGGAATATGAAGTAATCAGATCAGCCATGATCTTATTGAATGGCGGAGCAGGCTCGAGGGGCCGAGTGGCCTACTCCTGCTCCTAACTCGTATGTTCGTATGAATCTGAGAACCTGGGCACAGACCTCTGGCGCTGAGACTGCATCGTTGGCTATAAATGATTGCACCCTCACAGTCAACGTATTGGATGTAAGAGCGACAGGCACCTCTCACAAGCACCTCAGACACTCCTGCAACAACCTTCAACTCTGATGTGTGCAAAGCTCCTTTAAATAGGCGAGCTGAAGGCGAGTCATCCGTGACATCATCAGACCCGATCCATTTAATTGGCCAGGAAACCCACATGACTCAGTCAGTTGATCTAGTTAAGTTAAAAACACAGTGGAGAACGCGCTGATGAAAAGTTCACGATGGCGACCCGCTACGCAGCCCCTCCGCACTCAAACCCACTCGGGTAAAATTTCAGATCATGGTGTGGTTTAATAGCAGCTTTTGATTCTGCATTGTCAGTATGTCACTGATTTGGAATTTGTCTGAATGTTTTGTATGTTCTTTAATGCAGGATGAAGGGAATGGTGAAGGATGTAACAAGGTCTATTAAGCCAAGGGTCTCTGTGTAACTTCTCAGGTCACCGGAATCACTGAGCCATTAGGTGATCTTTCACATCTCTTGCTGCAAGGTATTGAGGTGGCCCTCCTTCTTCTTCTGCTTCCTTGCCTTCCCCCTGGTTTTCCTTGTCTGATGAGGACAGCTGCTGCACTTCAATCCAAATACAGGCTCTCTGCATAGTGCGGTTGTGCAGTATGCCGCACACCACTATGATATGCTCTGATGCTAGTGATCTGGTGCTCTAATGGCAGCATGTGTGCAGTCGATTACTTTAAAAAATATATTTATGCTTGGGGTGTGGATGATGCTGGTAAGTGTTGCATTTATTGCCCATCCCTAGTTGCCCTAAGGGTCAACCATGCAAGTGTAGGACTGGGGTCACATGTAGGCCAGACTAAATAGGGGTCGCAGGTTCCCTTCCCTGAAGGAGGACTAATGTGAACTATTTGGATTTTTACAACAATCCACCAGAATTCATGGTTATAGAATCTGGTGACAGTCCACAAATTAATAGATATATTGAATTAAATTTTCCAATTTGCCATGGTGGGATTCAAACTCACTGGACTGCTAGTTCAGTACCATAACCACAAGGCTATCATACCCAGTTCCCTGGATGTGAAGGAAACCAGCCACTGCTGCAAATCCCTGAGTTCTCTTGTGTTGACTGTTGAGGTCAATGGGAAAGGTGTTGTACTGCTCAGCCCTGGCAAATAGGGTGTTGGTGACCTGCTTAATGCAGCTGTGTACTGCAGACAGGGAAATGCAGCTGATGTCCCCTGTAGCAGACGAAAAAAAATCAGTGGCGGAGAGGATAAAGGCTGTGGTGACTTTCCACAGCAACCAGAAAAGCATGATCCTCTGGTCCAACAGGCACCAGTACAAAAAAATTCTCCTCATGATCATGATTGAGTTGGTATATGCATCATCTGGTATTGCACTGAGCTATACAGACCAGGAAGGGTGAGTGCTAAAATTGGGTTCACTACTCTTCTAAGAGAGCAAAACTAATCGGGGTTCCTGCTCCCAATTATCTCACTGTGGCTCATGTTGGAGTGTGGAGCTGTGTGGATGTCAGATAAGGGCAGGATTGTATTTAACTGCAATTCACTCACAGTGAAATAGCTGTTGACATTCACTGTGGAGGCTCATGTATGAAGAAGAGTTATTTGTATGAGGTGTTGGAGAACTCCTAGTGCCTGAGCAACTGTGCCTCACCCAAATGCCATTATTCCTCTCCAGCATGAGTCTCTATGTTCAGGAGAGGAAGGGAAAATACTGGAATAAATAAATAAAAGATGTTAAATGTTTTAAATTGTAACATTATAGGGTCCTGAATATAAAACTCACTGGTTCAGACCAAACTTTCCATCAAACCCCTTTCACCAGCAGAAATCCATGTATACATATATGAAATAAAATAATGGCCCGGATTTTGCGGTCGGTATGGTGGCGTACTCGCCACCATACCTCCTTTGAAATCTATCAGAAGTTCGGGATTTCCACATGTGTGCGAAATCCGGAATTTGTGGTCTATCAACATACGCGTTGACAGGCCATCCGCGCAGGCCACGAAAAGTAATTGCTAGCGCAGATTTTGGCTATTTGCCCACCAACTGGCCAGCAATTGTGCACAGAAATGTTACGGTTGATGCAAACTGGCACAGGACCTGTTTGCATCAGCGTAAGGCAATTTTTCAGGCATGATTGAAACATTTTCATATCGTAAATTATACACATACACTGAATCAAATGAGTTTCTGCAAATATTGGCCTGAATTAGAGTTTTAATGATGCCTAAAATTATCAAAAAATTAAATTTTTAGTGAGGTTGGTGGAATGAAGCTACTTACGAATTAAATTCCAATCCTGTAAATTGTAATTAGATCGGATTTCAGGATTTCATTGCATCTCATTACGGGATTCCCTTCGGAAATGATTAAAATGGAATTCTACTTTGTGATTTGAGGACCATAGGACCATAGAATGGTTACAGCACAGGAGGCCATTCGGCCCGTCGAGCCCGTGCCGGCTCTCTGCAAGAGCACTTCAGCTAGTCCCACTCTCCCACCCTTTCCCCGCAGCCCTGCAATTTTTTTTCTCGGCCCACGTGATCCCTGGTACGTTTCCGCACAGCCTGCATCCCTGGGATCCATGAGCCATTCGGCTGCCCTCTGCCTCGCATCCTCAGACCGCAAGTTTTCGCAGCCTCGCCGCAGGTAGGTGCTTAATTTTTTCGTGGGTCGGAGGCGTACTCTGGAGGTACGCCTCCGACTGCAATTTTTGGCCCAATGTGACCTAAATGCCATTTATTTAACCTGGCAGTTCAAAGTATCTCCTGTGCACAGCAGCAGCAGCCCGCAAAGCTGGTGAACAGATTCAAAGTGTTCATTTTATGGGCGGAAAAAATCTTATGTTAACGTGCATTAAGACTTTGTGCAGGTTTGTGGGAGTGAAATAGCCCCAAATGCTTTGTAATAAACCGGTGGGCTGGAGCACTGTGGGTGTGCTGAGCACAGACTGTACCAGAGCTGAGTCTCAAGGGTCCTTCATCCAAACGTCTATTCATCGACAGAGTAAAAGCAAATAATGCAGCGAGCAAAAATCATAGTTCTTCAGTTAACCTGAATTCTGTGTTTTCAGTAATAACCCGAGTAGAACTTTTAGTCAAGTTCTTCAGCTCTTTTGTATGGGTGTATGCTGACATTTTCAGCAGCAATCCATCTGGGGTTTTTTTAATTTTATTTTCTGTTCATATTACTGAAAGATTGGTTTGAGAAATAAAAGTTAAAGACAGCAAGTACAGGTATTTTTATCTACTGAGCAGTATCAAGGCTGGAAAGTTAGGACATTTGTTTTGGGAACTGAAGCCCAACAGAGCGAAAAGGGTCAAATTTGGGGCAGGTGGAAAGTATTTTATTATTCACAGCCTTATGTTCCTCACTGACTTTACCTTATCTCAAAGTAGCACATATTTTATATCCCACTATTCCATGAGCAATTGCTGCTCTCCAGTATCACTTCAAAGTGGTCATTCTTCATCTATAAGCTCAGAAAATGAATCTCAGTTGGTGAGCAAGATGTAGGGGGAGGGGCATCAGCCAGGCCAGATCCTGTTTCAGCAGATGTCAGTCCATGCTCGGTTTTGTGCCAATTTATGCCAAATTGGGAATGGCTCGATGTTCTGGACCTGTGCCCACTAGGAAACAGGCAGAGAATGACCAAAATATTTGGCATAGGATACCTATGAGAAAGGAAACTTTCATCTCATAAATCCAGGTTGGATTCAAAAAGACATTCCAGTGGCCTAAAGAGATATTGATTTCTTTTATATCCTAGTATTTCTGTTGTGCAAAGAAACTGAAAACTATGAGAGTGGCACAGAGCAGCAGACCACTAGGTCCCCCCATCTCATTTGAAAATGGGGAATCTTGCTGGGGTACAATTCCATAGGCACCTCTGGTACTTTAGCCAAGTGGCCATGTTCAGTTGTAAGGTTAATAGTGACTGTCGGCAGCTAATTTGACTGGAGAGAGAGTGGGAGGGTGCAACACAGCCAGATTCTGCCTTCAGCCAAAATTTATACACTTGCGCTTTCCAGCAAGGGTCATCGAACAGTAATCTGGAGTGGGAAAATTGACTAAATATTTACCATTCCTTCATGCAAGGAAAGAGGCCAATTGCAGCCTGAATCCTCGCCCTAGCTGAAATCAGACAACTTAGTATAGCCTATGGACTGAACTGTGGTTCCCTGATCTGTGTGGCTTAATAGCACACCCAAATAATGCATTTATCCAGTAGGTCATTGGGGGAGCTGTTGGTTGATTCTTCATCAATTCTCAGCTGATTGTTGGCACAAAGATGTCGGCCCACTTGAATCACAATACCGCTGCCAACCTAACACTGACTGGGAGATAACTGGGGAAATGCACAATCCAGGCCATTGTGTCCCTTCAGTTCCAGTACTGATGGAGATCTTTCAGGGTGAGGAAGGGGAATATTGAGATCAAAATTTTTTTTTTGAATGTACCACAAATAGGCATTATTTCCATAAAGAAACTGTCGGCAGTGTTACCCTTGTGTCAGAGAAAAAGTGGTACAAATCAAAGATCAGCTAACATTAAATACCCAGATTATTAATATTCACCTCTAAAATTTCTTATCTAGTTGCTAGTGGTTTCTTAGCTCTAATCAAACTGTAATATTTTTCAAAGCATTGTTCCAGTAATTTTCAAACTATCTGCTAAAATGCAATTGTATAGCTAAATGCTTCCAGGTAAAAAAAATGTCAGTATTGTCCTGGGGTCCAACCTATTCCCTGCTGGCGAAAAGACACTGAAGGATCATAAAAAAATGAAATCCTTCAGTGTCCACTCTACTCCAGAATATTGGTCTGCATGAATAATGTCATCCTTCACCTTAATGGACATTAGAAAATAAAGCAATTTTCCCAATTATTTTTTTTTCTTCTTGAGTACCGAGTGCAGTAGGATCAACAGTAGTCCTTTGTGTTGAGTTAAATGTGCTTAATTAAATGGACCCATTAGTTCTATCTACCACAACAACAGACCACAAAAAAAATTCTCAGACATGAGTAGATAGAAGAATACGCTGTTATTTAGCTCTTTTCAAACTGTGGACACGACCCGGGTTTTTAAAAGCCTGGAAACTGCTAATTGCATTTTCCTTTTTTAAATATATAAAAATGCCAGTTGGAGTGCTTGTTACCAGACAGATTCTTTCTCATCCCATTAGCAGTCAAATTAAATTCCAAAAAGCAGTGTACAATCTGGCAAGAGGTTTACAAGGAGAAGAAGACTGATAGCAACCGGCTATCGCTACTTGCAAGTGAAGTCCATGATGATTCTTGATGGCACTGCAAAGCGGTTCCCTTTATCCATGAAGCGTATGAGACGCACTGACGTGACAGAGATTGTTGTGGCAGGAGCAACTGGAGAGTGTCCAGAGACTGAACACTCCAGTATTAACATCATCCCTGTGGATTCTACTGAGTTGATCTTCAAAATGTCAGCGGCTCGTAACTTCTAGCTAAAATAGGTAAAAAAAAAAAGCACATACACAGTGCTTCCAACATTTTTTAATCTCTGAAGACTTCAGATCTTTTGAAACTCTCAAGGCCAACTCACACATAATGTATTCTTTATGTACGGCAGAGGAGTTCACAGGGGCCACTAGAGGAATCATTGCCTGAACTTGCTGCAGGCAGTGCAGTCAAATAAAATAGCACTTGAAAACCATAGAGAGGTTAAACTGGTAATGATACATTCTCAAAAGGAATGTGATAAAAGATGAACAATTTTAAGAGACTATGTCTAACCTCGATACATCAGGGAGAGCAAATATTTGCAATCCTGCCTTCATGAAGCAGCCGACTGCACCACAGTCTTCAGCTGCTTTAAGACAGCGTATTTTAAACCTTGCGCCCTGCTCCTTAGGAGGTTGGGGAGAGCAGGCAGTGATGGCTGCAGAGTTTGACATGAATGAGCTAAGTTTTGCTTGTCAGCTTCTTAAATTGTAAAGCATACCACATTTAACCTCAGGAATAGTTTCTCTTCCATCTCCTGAGTACTCTTCAGCCTTCTGGTCTGAACATTGACTTCAACAACTTCAGACCTTAATTGTTTACCTGATATTCTTCTTGTATTCTTCCATTTACGTTCCATTGTTTCCCCTTCCAAATTGGAGCCATATTTATATATTTTTAAATCTTTACAATGTCTTTTCATATGCCTTGACTGAGATGACACTTGTATAATGTGCAGCAATATGTGTCTCTTTCCACCAATCTGTTTATAGGCTATTAAAATTTTTATTTCTGCAACTAGTTGGTATATCTGAAATCTTAACAGCTGCCTGTTGGTCTCCACTACCCTCTTTGTTTTGGGCAGTCCTATATAGCTCTCCCACCCCTTTATTGGACATGCCAGTTCTGATGAAAGGTCCCACTCAAAACTGTCACCTTTCTTTCTGTTTCAGATGCTGTTGTGCTTTTGTGGTATTTTTGCCTTATCTAAAAAACTAAATTCAGTTAATACAATTTTAGTAATACTGATAAAACACAACCACTTGTATTGCTTTTCTCTGATTATAAATGAATCTCTTATAATAAGTAGAGACATTGGCCCTGAAAATCTGCAGGGATGCAATCCTGGTAATAATGCTGGGTTTTCACCCCCCACAGAAGTCCGCTAATGATCCCACCAAACTTCATAGGGTCAACGGTGGTAGGAGTGGGCCTTCAGTGGTTTGAGGGTGCATCTGCACCACACCCCTGCCAAAGATCCTAGAAATACATAAGAAAATAAGAAATAGGAGCAGGAGTAGGCCATTCGGCCCCTCGAGCCTGCTCTGCCATTCAACAAGATCATGGTTGATCTTCTACCTCAACTCCACTTTCCTGCACTGTCCCCATATCCCTTGATTCCCTTAATATTCAAAATTCTATCGATCTCTGTCTTAAATATACTCAACGACTGAGCCTCCACAGCCCTCTGGGGTAGAGAATTCCAAAGATTCACCACCCTCTGAGTGAAGAAATTTCTCCTCATCTCAGTCCTAAATGGCCGACCCCTTATTCTGAGACTGTGACACCTGGTTCTAGTCACCTCAGCCAGGGGAAACATCCTCTCTGCATCTACCCCATCAAGCCCTGCAAGAATTTTGTATGTTTCAATGAGATCACCTCTCATTTTTCTAAACAACAGAGAATATAGGCCCAGTCGACTCAATCTCTCCTCATAGGACAATCCCCTCCCATCCCAGGAATCAGTCTGGCGAACCCTCGCTGCACTCCCCCCATGGCAAGTATATCCTTCCTTAGGTAAAGAGACCAAAACTGTACACAACACTCCAGGTGTTGTCTTACCAGGGCCCTATATAATTGCAGTAAGACGCCTTTACTCTTATACTCAAATCATCTTGTAATAAAGGCCAACATACCATTTGCTTTCCTCATTGCTTGCTGTACCTGCATGTTAACTTTCAGTGATTCATGCACAAGGACACCCAGGTCCCTCTGAACACCAACATTTCCCAATCTCTCACCATTTAAAAAATACTCTGCTTTTCTATTTTTCCGACCAAAGTGGATAACTTCACATTTCTCCACATTATATTCCATTTGCCATGTTCTTGCCCACTCACTTAGCCTGTCAGTATCCCGTTGAAGCCTCTTTGCATCCTCCTCACAACTTACATTCCCACCTCGCTTTGTATCATCAGCAAACTTGGATATATTACATTTGGTCCCCTCATCCAAATCATTGATATAGATTGTGAATAGCTGAGGCTAGGATTAAAGGTCTGGCTGGGGATGTGGGGGAGGGAGGCCTCCTGCGAAAGTAATAGTTGGTGCCCTGAGCAGCCTCCTGTGCCAGGCATCCATTTTAAATTTAAAAGAAAATATTTGGCACCAATCTTCAGGGTCCCAACCACAGCCAGGACCCTTCCCCCCACAAGGTCACTTGCATCTTTCTGGAGACCGGTACATTGCATCTCACACAGTGTATTGGCCTCCAAATGTAGCCAGGTCCCAATGAGACCGAGGAAGTGGGAAATCCTAGCTCAGTGTTCGTGTTTTGTATTCCCTGCCCTTCGTTCTGCACCTAAAATAATGCCACTGAAAACTCCCATGCAAGGCCAGGACCCAGTGTAAAAAGTTCCAGTGGAGTTTCCAACCATTCTGTCCAACTCCCAACAGAGTTATGCCGGAAGTCCAGTGGAATGGCTGGGTAAATTTGGGGCCGTTTGTACTTTCAAACTGGAAAATGTATCAACAAAGTCATCATCTTAGAACCTGTGCTGTGCACGTTTAACCTTTTTTAATGAATTTTTCCTGAGCAAGTGTAATAGCAGTGTTGTTAAGTCAGGAGGGATAGACGCCAAAGGTCCTAAAATAATGCCACTGAAAACTCCCATGCAAGGCCAGGACCCAGTGTAAAAAGTTACAGTGGAGTTTCCAACCGTTCTGACCAACTCCCAACAGAGGTACAGAACTGAGTAGGAGACATATTAAAGAATGATTCAACAATCTTCAGTGTGGGTTCATTGCTGGGCATGTTGGGGGAGGAAAAGGACAACAATGAGCAACATAGGAAAATCAGAGGCCATAGGAGCTGGACCACCAGGATCCACTACAACCAAAGCAGCATGTTTACTGCTAGCAACAGAGCTACCTTGCCCCTCACCAAGGATTGTGAGGTGTCTGTGCCTCAACAAAGAAATTCGGAGATGAATTGTGCCATCTCTTGGAACCGTACCGGGAACCAAAGAGTAGCATCAACAACATGCTGCTAGTAGCAGTAAAAGGTGACAACAGCATTCAACGTTTTTTGCCACAGGCTCCTTCCAGGCAATGACGGGAGACTTAGAAAGGATCAGTCAGTTTGCTGTTCAGAACTGCATTATCCAGGTCACAAATGTTTTGGTTCAACATGCTGGTGAATGTACTAAGATCAGTGTTAACCTGCAGTAATAACACAGGAAAGGTTGACAGGCATTTTTGTAATTTCATCCCCTAGATGAGACTGGCAACTTAATGCCAAATTAGGTTTTATGCTGTGGACCAATGCCCACTAAGAACTGGTTTAAGACTACTCAAACTAATTTCAGGCAGGACCCTTACAGGCTCTGAAATGGGAACATGCTCCATTTCCCAGGACTATCATCCCTCACCTAGATGAAAAAACTTAAACAAAAAATGAAATCACACCCTGCAAAAAAATGAAAGCTGAAATACCCAAGATGGTTAATAACATGTTTTAGCATCCAGTTTGAGTTGTGAATAAAAGCTGTTTTACAGCTGGACCGGATTTAATGTCTGGACTTAGGTCTGCTATTGGACAAAGTTCAATACTTGTGAAAAAAAACCTGAAAAGATTTATACTTTAGAAACTAATTTTTTTTAAGTTTGAACGTTATAAACGATTATCTGGATCACACAGAAAGGAAAGTCATGTCTGTGTGAAAGTTTATCCAATTTATCCAGACACTGACAACCCTATGGGAAATACTAACATTGTTCAGTCTTCACACATTCAGCATTGGTGAAATATCAAGAACATAAAGACCACCTGCTGTCTGAAACCAGCCACAGCCACTGTGGCTAAGACAACTCCTGCATGTAGTTCCAGTCGGGTCAGTCGCCAAGTGGTTGAAATGAAGATGGCCTAGTCACTCTTGAATGCTTCTCTGCAACCTTGACCTAACCCTGGATGAGTTACACATTTCAGTGATTTTAGTTCGAGACAAGTTGAGGCAGGGGAACTGTTGGCTTTCTCCAATATATGGGATTTATCTTGCATGTGGATCACTATACCAAAGGTCACTGAGTATCCCAATTTAGGGTTGCCAACTATCCAAAAGCGCACACCAGACGTCAGAGGGCTGATTTTAACCCCCTGCAACGGACAAGAATGGAGTGTGCGGGGCGTTAAATTCGGGGAAACATGGTACTCACCTTGTTTGCGCCGCACTCGCTTTCCACACCATTTTAACAGGTGCGTTTCTGGCTGTGTTGGAGGCCCTCGTCCCAGGCAGGCAAGAGCTTCATTAAAATGCAAAAGTCAGCATCCTATGACACAATTGGGACACCGACCCTGTTTTAACCGTGTGTTGCATGTTTCACGCAGTGTCCCAAATCCTCTCGCAAAACCTGGTGCCAAGCAGGAGCAGGCCCAGAAGAGGACCAGGAAGGAAAGTTTCAAAAACCTTTTTGGGTTTCCCTGTGTGCCAGGAGGAGCAGGAGTGCTCCTCCAGGCCCCACACGGGAACTTTAGTCCTCCCCTGCCACATGCTTGCCCCCCTCCCCCGACCGTGATGACCTCTCGAACCCCACCCCGACCCACTTCCCATGGGTCCCTGGTGGTGGCCTCCTGGGAGACTCACCTGGGAGACGGTTATGAAGCCCAGGAGTTTAAATAGCCCAGGGCTCGCTCTAGCACAGACATGCAAGTTCGACGCTCGCTCCACCACCCCAACGCCAAACTTGAACCATGAGTTAAAATTGGGCCTCAATATTTCTTTTCTTTTTAAATAGAAACCCATTTTTCCATTTACGTCTCATGTCTTATGAAATGGAGGCATATTAATTGTTAAGATTATGAAGAATGTTCACCCTCAGCAAAGTCCAGTAACCAAGACATAATCCATTGCCCATTTTGCTGCTGTCTGTTCTGGATTTGACAGAGTTAGCAGAACTGCAGTTATGTTGTTCTGAGCCTATAAACTCTTGTTGGGAGGTTAAGTATTCCTCTGAGTACACCTCCTTCTATTTGCTCTCCCTCCAGCTGCAGTTCTGTTTGCTCCTTCCTCCTCCTCCTCCCAGAGTGGGAATCCCAGAAAGATCCCTATTAAGAAACAACTGCAATTGCAGGAGCTCCTTTACAGGTCAGAACCTACAAACACTTTTAATCCTTAAAGTCAAAAACCACACAAGCTACTGCAAAAAATGCATTATATAGCTTTATTTGAGAACAGCTGAGGATCCATTTAAATAGCGTTTGAAATGACTTGTACAATGCATGGTTGGTAGACAGGAGCAGGAAGTGGTGTTCGGGAGTAAGGTCAGAAAACAGTGTCAGCATTGTAATGACATCACTTGACCCTGATTCCAATTTATTCATGAGGCTCTCGGAATGGCAGTCATGTCACTAGGAGGGAGGTGACACTGGCACTGAGTGCCAACGCTCTCATCCCCAGGACTTCAAACCAGTGCTGCAAGAAGTTTAATGGCCTCATCAAGGCAGGCAAGGTAACAACACAGGACACTCTCTGGCCACCATCACACTCTTCACCCTCTTAAAGCAACACTTGTACAACTAGCCCTTCACACTGCACTCTGGTTAAGTGGGGCTCTAACTCGGGATTTTGCACTATGGCTACCTAGCTCCCCTTACTTACATGCACAACCCTCCCATGCCACTTGGCACTCTCGCCTCAACTGCTAGCCTTCCCCTCATTTACTCTATCTTCTTGCAGGAGAAATTGGCGCACAATTGGCCACCAGAGGGGGTATTGCTATCTTTAAACCCAACGCGCCATACGAGAAGACGGCCATCATGGGGAGGCACTCTGCTCTTTGCCATAGCAAACGACGAAGTCAGTGGCATATTGCTGGCACCAGGTTAGCGATTGAACACCTACGCTGTTGCATTAACATAGGTGAGGAGTTCGACGGAGGAAAAAGTGCCAAAGAAGTAGGGGGAAAGACCTGGGTGTGATTTGGTGATAAGGGTCACACTGCCACTGCAGTGGTTTGGGCAGAGCATGTGGTGGAAGGTATAGCCAGGTGGGAAGGCTTCAGTAGGGGAAAGGTGTCATCACCTGTAAGTCAAGTTTCAGTCAAGGCCATGATGGCAGTGCAATCATCCACAATAAGATCATGAATGCCAAGGGCCTTGTTCGCAACTAAACGGACATTCTGGAGAGAGATGTGGAGAAGGGTGGTGATTGCTGATCTGCTGACAGTAGTGGGTGGGACAAGTAGGATAGGAAGGAGGTTGACAAAATTAGCCAACAGTAGACACACTGGTTGGTAAGGTCGGCAAGAGAGTAGGATGGGGCAACTGGGGTTGCTGCTCGTGAGAAGGCAGTGACGAGTGCCTTGATAGGCCTTTCAGAGAATATCAAGAGAGGCATAGAGGGCAGTTGTGGGCTTGTCCAGGAGGGAGTCAAGCCTGGAATGGCGGCAGGAGAGTAGGAAGGTAGAGGAAGAGTCAACGGTTGGGGTAGGGATTTGGGGGTGGGGGGCAAAGTACTCGAGAAGGGAGAAATGAAAAGAGGCATGAATGGGAAACAGGAAATGGAGGAGACAGGAGGGAAGGGCTCAAGATGGGTAAAGAGAAGAGAAAGCAAAAGGGAAATAGAAGTAATGGTCTTGGGTCTGGATCAGGCAGCCAAAATGCACACGTGAATCAACACAGAGGAAATTCAGGTTACATAGGCATGGTAAAGATTATGATAAATATATTCTGGTTCTAAATGGAGAATAGGGATGTGACAATAAGAATGAGCCCAAAGTTAAAGTCAGAGGTACCGTAGTGGGATGAAGTTGACTTGTAGATAGGGTGTGGTCAGCTTGGAGCACCGACTAATTAATGACCAGATTAAGAGACAATGTGAAGGGCAAGTGAGTCTAGAGGCTGTTTGAGGCGCAGAGTATCAGTAGGTGCACTGCCAGCGGTTTTCCACTATGGAGAGTCGAGGAAGCGTGAAGAATCGACCATGAACCAGCATTAGGTTGCTCCAGGGATCCAGCGGAAGTGAGTAGTGGCCTTCGTGACTATCTAGTGCACACCAACAGATCCAGTATACAAGTGGAGGTATACCAGCGGTAACTTGGCTCAGTCAGTGATGTAATCCTCAACCAATCACAACACAAAGAAACACATGATTGAGGTAAACTCACTGACATAGACCAGTAAGCCTGCGGTAGGGATGCCATTACCCAACACTTTTCCAAGTGAAAGTGGCCTCTACAGGGAGCAACCTGCTAATTTTATTTTATAACTTGAATTTTCGCATTTTTTCCCCATAACCTTGCAAATTAATTTATTATTAAATCCAGCCCAAGTCATCTTGTTCATTCTCGGAAAACTAGAACTAGCTTCAGCTTTAATTGTCGGCTTCCATAAAATACAGAATAATTGCAGAAAAACAAACCTTGCCTTTTAACAATGCCAACTTACAGCCTGAGCAAATCCCCATTCTCATTATTATTTAAATTATTCAGAAATGGCCACTTATCGTTGAGATATGCCTGGAATCATGACTAATCTATTGACACTTACTGCAATTTCCATACAATTTGCTCTGCTAATTTTCTCCATATGGCGTATGTTTGTAATACTTTGTCAGCAATTTTCCCTGCTTTGACTTGTATTCACTGTTATTAATCACGCTTATTCTGATCTTGCTGACCGGCCCTTACTGTGGCTGTTTACATGAAATTGCCCAACATCAGTTTAAATGTCGCTACATTTTAAAAGTCTGATTATTCACCAGTTCCACCTACATGTATTATTTTAGCTCAGTGGTACTCATATTATGGCCCAGAAACCATTTGTGGCTTGGTAGACTTGTTGCTCCATTTGCAGATGGGTTTCCATTCAGAAAACGGTAGCATAGTGGTTATGATCCTGGACTAGTAATCCAGCGGCCTGGACTAATGATCCAATAGACATGAGTTCAAATCCCACCATGGCAGCTGGGGAATTTAAATTCAGTTAATTAAATAAATCTGGACTAAAAAGCTAGTTTATTAACTATTGGATTGTTATAAAAACCCATCTGGTTCACTAATGTCCTTTAAGCAAGGAAATCTGCTGTCCTTACCTGGTCTGGCCTGTATGTGGCTCCAGACCCACAGCAATGTGGTTGACTCTTAACTGCCCTCTCGCAAGCCACTCAGTTGTAACAAACCACTAACTACAAGAAACAGTAATAAGTATAACCGGACGGACCACCTGGCATCGACCTAGGCACTGGCTTTGGACATGACAATGGCACATGCAAAGTCCTCCTCGTGAACATCTGCGGACTTGTGCCAAAATTGGGAGAGCTGTCCCACAGACTA
Source organism: Squalus acanthias (assembly GCA_030390025.1). NCBI lineage: Eukaryota > Metazoa > Chordata > Chondrichthyes > Squaliformes > Squalidae > Squalus > Squalus acanthias. The sequence continues at coordinate 26,521,134 of CM059436.1, read as the reverse complement.
GTCATGAAACAGCCTGACATACTAGCAGAATCATACCTTTCAGCCAATGTCCCAGACCATCCCTGGGTATGTCCTGTCCCACCGGCAGGATAGACCCACCAGAGGTGGCGGCACAGTGGTATACAGTCGGGAGGGAGTGGCCCTGAGAGTCCTAAACATTGACTATGGACCCCATGAAGTCTCATGGCTTCAGGTCAAGCATGGGCAAGGAAACCTCCTGCTGATTACCACCTACCGCCCTCCCTTAGCTGATGAATCAGTACTCCTCCATTGGAAGAAACACTGAGAGTAGCAAGGGCACAGAATGTACTCTGGGTGGGGGACGTTGTTCCATCACCAAGAGTGGCTCAGTAGCACCACTACTGGCTGAATCCTAAAGGACATAGCTGCCAGAGTGGGCCTACAGCAGGCAGTGAGAGAACCAACACGAGGGGAAAAACCTACTTGACCGCGTCCTCACCAATCTACCTGTCGCAGATACATCTGTCCATGCCAGCAGTGACCACCACACAGTCCTTGTGGAGAAAAGTCCCATCTTCACACTGAGGACACCCTCCATCGTGTTGTGTGGCACTACCACTGTGTGCTAAATGGGATAGATTCAGAACAGATCTAGTAGCTCAAAACTGGGCATCCATGAGGCGCTGTGGGGCAGCAGCAGAATTGTATTCCACCACAATCTGTAATCTCATGGCCTGGCATATCACTCACTCTACCATTACCATCAAGCCAGGGGACCAACCCTGGTTCAATGAGGAGTGCAGAAGAGCATGCCAGGAGCAGCACCAGGTGTACCTAAAAATGAGGTGCCAACCTGGGGAAGCTGCAACACAGGACTACATCCATGCTAAACAGCAGAAGCAGCATGCTATAGACAGAGCTAAGCGATCCCACAATCAACGGATCAGATCAAAGCTCTGCAGTCCTGCCAAATCCAGTCATGAATGGTGGTGGACAATTAAACAACTAACAGGAGGAGGAGGCTCCATGAATATCCCCATCCTCAATGATGGCAGAGCCCAGCACGCGAGTGCAAAAGACAAGGCTGAAGAGGTTGCAACCATCTTCAGCCAGAAGTGCCGAGTCGATGATCCATGTCGGCCTCCACCATCACAGAAGCCAGTCTTCAGCCAATTCGATTCACTCCACGTGATATCAAGAAACGATTGAGCGCACTGGATACAGCAAAGGCTATGGGTTTCGACAACATCCCGGCTATTGTGCTGAAGACTTGTGTTCCAGAACTAGCCGCGCCTCTAGCCAAGTTGTTCCAGTACAGCTGCAACACTGGCATCTATCCGACAAAGTGGAAAACTGCCCAGGTATGTCCTGTCCACAAAAAGCAGGACAAATCCAAACCGGCCAATTACCGCCCCATCAGTCTACACTCAATCAACAACAACAACAACAACAATTTGTATTTATACAGCAACTTTAACGTAGTAAAACGTCCCAAGGTGCTTCACAGGAGTATTAAAAGACAAACAAATTTGACACCGAGCCACATAAGGAGAGATTAGGGCAGGTGACCAAAAGCTTGGTCAAAAAGGTAAGTTTTAAAGAGCGTATTAAAGGAGGAAAGAGAGGTAGCGAGGTGGAGAGGTTTAGGCAGGGAATTCAAGAGCATTGGGCCTAGGCAACAGAAGGCACGGTCACCAATGGTTGAGCGATTATAATCAGGGATGCTCAAGAGGGCAGAATTAGAGGAGCGCAGATATCTCGGGGGGTTGTGGGGCTGAAGAAGATTACAGAGATAGGGAGGGGCGAGGCCATGGAGGGATTTGAAAACAAGGATGATAATTTTGAAATCGAGGCATTGCTTCACCGGGAGCCAATGTAGGTCAGCAAGCACAGGGGTGATGGGTGAACGGAACTTGGTGCGAGTTAGGACACGGGCAGCCGAGTTTTGGATCACCTCAAGTTTACGTAGGGTAGAATGTGGGAGGCCAGCCAGGAGTGCGTTGGAATAGTCAAGTCTAGAGGTAACAAAGGCATGGATGAGGGTTTCAGCAGCAGATGAGCTGAGGCAAGGGCGGAGACAGGCGATGTTACGGAGGTGGAAATAGGCGGTCTTAGATATGCCACAGATATGTGGTCGGAAGCTCATTTCAGGGTCAAATATGACACCAAGGTTGCGAACAGTGTGGTTCAGCCTCAGACAGATGTTAGGGAGAGGGATGGAGTCAGTGGCTAGGGAATGGAGTTTGTGGCGGGGACCGAAAACAATGGCTTCGGTCTTCCCAATATTTAATGGGAGAAAATTTCTGCTCATCCAGAACTGGATGTCGGACAAGCAGTCTGACATTTTAGAGACCGTGGAGGGGTCAAGAGAAGTGGTAGTGAGGTAGAGCTGGGTGTCGTTAACGTACATGTGGAAACTGACACTGTATTTTCGGATGATGTCGCCAAGGGGCAACATGCAGATGAGAAATAGGAGGGGGCCAAGGATAGATCCTTGGGGGACACCAGAGGTAACGATGCGGGAGCGGGAAGAGAAGCCATTGGAGGTGATTCTCTGGCTATGATTGGATAGATAAGAATGGAACCAGGCAAGTGCAGTCCCACCCAGCTGGACGACGGTGGAGAGGCGTTGGAGAAGGATGGAGTGGTTAACCATGTCAAAGGCTGCAGACAAGTCAAGAAGGACGAGGAGGGATAGTTTACCTTTGTCACAGTCACAAAGGATGTCATTTGTGACTTTGATGAGAGCCGTTTCGGTACTGTGGCAAGGGCGGAAACCTGATTGGAGGGATTCAAACATGGAATTGCGGGAAAGATGGGCACGGATTTGAGAGGCGACAACACGTTCAAGGACTTTAGAGAGGAAAGGGAGGTTGGAGATGGGGGCGGTAGTTTGCAAGGACGGAGGGATCAAGGGTTGGTTTTTTGAGGAGAGGGGTGATGACGGCAGATTTGAGGGAGAGGGGGACAGTAATCATAAGCAAAGTGATGGAAGATGTCGGCGACAGTGCTATCAAGCGGCACTTTCTCACCAATAACCTGTTCACCGATGCTCAGTTTGGGTTCTGCCAGGACCACTCGACTCCAGACCTCATTAAAGCCTTGGTCTAAACATGGACAAAAGAGCTGAATTCCAGAGGTGAGAGTGACTGCCCTTGACAACAAGGCAGCATTTGACCGAGTGTGGCATCAAGGAGCCCGAGTAAAATTGAAGTCAGTGGGAATCAGGGGAAAACTCTGCACTGGCTGGAGTCATACATAGCACAAAGGAAGATGGTTGTGGTTGTTGGAGTTTAATCATCACAGCCCCAGGACATCACTGCAGGAGTTCCTCAGGGCAGTGTCCTAGGACCAACCATCTTCAGCTGCTTCATCAATGACCTTCCCTCCATCATAAGTTCAGAAGTGGGGTTCACTGATGATTTCACAGTGTTCAGTTGCATTCGCAACTCCTCAGATAATGAAGCAGTCCATGCCCGCATGCAGCAAGACCTGGACGACATTCAGGCTTGGGCTGATAAGTGGCAAGTAACATTCGAGCCACACAAGTGCCAAGCAATGACTATCTCCAACAAGCGAGCGTCTAACTGCCTTCCCTTGACATTCAACGGCATTACCATCGCCGAATCCCCCATTATCAACATCCTTGGGAGGGGGTCACCATTAACCAGAAACTTAACTGGACCAGCCACATAAATACTGTGGCAACAAGAGTGGGTCAGAGGCTGGGTATTCTGCAGCGAGTGTCTCACCTCCTGACTCCCCAAAGCCTTTCCACCATCTACAAGGCACAAGTAAGCAGTGTGATGGAATACTCTCCACTTGCCTGGATGAGTGCAGCTCCAACAACACTCAAGAAGCTCGACACCATGCAGGACAAAGCATCCTGCTTGATTGGTACTCCAGCCACCAGCTTAAACATTCACTCCCTCCACCACCGGCGTACTGTGGCTGCAGTGTGTACCATCTACAAGATGCACTGCAGCAACTCGCCAACGTTTCTTCAGCAGCACCTCCCAAACCCGCAACCTCTTCCACCTAGAAGGACAAGGGCAGCAGGCGCATGGGAACACCACCACCTCCAAGTTACACACCATCCTGACTTGGAAATATATCGCCGTTCCTTCATCGTCGCTGGGTCAAAATCCTGGAACTCCCTCCCTAACAGCGCTGTGGGAGTACCTTCACCACACGGACTGCAGCAGTTCAAGAAGGCGGCTCACCACCACCTTCTCAAGGGCAATTAGGGAAGGGCAATAAATGCCGGCCTTGCCACCGACGCCCACATCCCAGGAACGAATAAAAAAAAATTCATGGTCTTTCCTGGCTGTGGGATGTTGATTGAGCCGGGATTCAATAAAGTTGCTCTCCAGCAAAAGGAATCAAAGGAATGCATTTAGGAAGCAAGGTTATCCCAACTCCCATATATCAAATGAAAGGGCTCCACCAAAAGAAGAACTTCAATAAAGCTGTTGGTCCTATACTTTCCTGTGAAGAAGTGCTTGCCCTCCACTTGGCAACTATCTATTCTATCATGACTGAATTCAGGATCTCACTCTATGGAGAATCACAAGCAGTGACCTGAATCCCTTGACTCAGTTATTCAATGTTATATAGAGTGGGATTTTAAAAAATCTATATGTATACAAATTTAACATTTTAAAGGTATTTTTCACATTGTGTTTAACTGTTTCCAGTAGGATCTAGTAGTGTCCATGTGGCTGGACACTGCTCCATAGGCATGTAGTGTACCCGGTGTGTACCTGACCATGGGAAGAAATGTACGTAAAGTGGCTGCCACATTTGGCCACATAACAACGGTGACTACACTTCAAAAGAAGGGAAGAGAAGATAAAGTTCAAGAGAGTGATTGTAAAAATGAGCCAGAGAGGGTGGATTAACGATAGAGGGAGTAAAAAATGGATACACCAGAGTGATTACAAGGCAGCAATGAGGGACTGAAGTGATTTTTAAATCATGATCAAGACATATTATAAAGCTATTACATTTAACAGTGACATAACTATACTGTGTATATTCCATTTTCTTTCTGGTGCCATATTATTACCCTTAGACCCATGCATGAAGTAATAATTACTTCAAAAAAACCTGATGGAGTGCTGGTTAGATTAGTCTGTAAGACATACCTCATAGACAATTACATTTAAAGTACAGCTTCTGTGATGACCAGCTGGTTAAAGCAAAGTTAAAGCCACAGCACCACCCTCAGCATTCTGGAAAGCAGTGCAGTCTTCTATCAGAGAGGTACAGCACTCACATGCAGACACTGCATTGTTAGAAGGGCAACTGAGAGTCCATACAATCGTCCCTCAATTGTTTTTTCTTTGCAGGAGTAAACAGGTTTTGATGCGGAACTGTGCATTTTATTGTGAAGTAACAGATAATGGACTCGTATCCTGTCAATGATTAAACCAACAGAACTGTTACAGTACAAGTCAGACAGGTTTGCACTTAGTCTTGCAGAATTTCACGTTAGTTTTAGAGAGGAAAAGATCTCACAAGTGCATTAACAGTTCAGAACTAATTTCTTTCCTGGGATTAGGGTAGTCAGCTTTTGCCAACCAAAGAGAAGGGGAGAGGAGAGAGCTATTGGACAGTCAGCAGCAGGACTGAAAGAGATCCACAGTAAGACTGAAGAAGCCAGCTTGAACAGCCCTTCCAGATACGCCCACATTTGAGCAATATTCCAACAACAAACTCGGTCATAATGCATCGGTCCTGAGCCATAGTCTATGAATTTGAGACATGCAAACACAAAAGTGCTGGAACTAAAGTAGTAGATTGCACTGAATGATGTATAACTTTGTAAAGTGTAAGGATGTATGACATTGTGTGAAGTAACTCTACTGTAGTATGCTGGGAGTTCAACCTGTAATTGTAGCGTGGAGTAAGGTAGTCCAGTCCTGCTTTGAACCACCTGTTAATAAAGTTATTATCCTTTAATTACCCTAACTTGGTTCTTGACCAGTAGGTATTTGAGGAAATTGAGTTGCGGGGGGGCAGAGCCTGGACCACAGTACTCTCACTTCTCCTGGATCTACGAAACTGAAAGTATAAAGAATTTACTTACCTTTTTGTAGCCACTGGAGACCCAGAAAACTGAGGATGCATGGCTCATGATCTTGATGACAAATTTCAAGCAGGGTCCTAAAACAACAACAACTTGTATTTATATAGCACCTTTAACGTGGTAAAGCGTCCCAAGGTGCTTCACAGGAGCATAGACAAAAATTGACACAGAATCAGAGACCAAAAGCTTGGTCTGAGAGGTAGGTTTTAAGGAGGGCCTTGAATAAGGAGAGAGGTGGAGAGGTTTAGGGAGAGAATTCCAGAGCTCAGGGCCTAGACACCTGAAGGCTCGCCGCCAATGGTGGGGTGAAGGAAGTGGGGGATGGACAAGAGGCCAGAGTTGGAGGAACGGTGAGTTCTCGGAGGGTTGTAGGGCTGGAGGAGGTTACAGATATAGGGAGGAGCATGGCCATGGAGGGATTTGAACACGAGAATGAAAATTTTAAAATGCTGGCGTTCGGGGACTGGTATTCAATGTAGGTCAGTGAACACAGGGGTGATGGGTGAATGGGACTTGGTGCGGGCTAGGATATGGGCTGTAGCGTTTTGGATGAGCTTAAGTTTAAGATGGTGGAAGCTGGCCAAGAGAGCATTGGAATAGTTGAGTCTGGAAGTAACAAAAACAGGCGTTTGGGCCCTGATTTGCTTATTCAAGGCACCGAACACATGTTTCAGGTAATAAAAACAGAAAATGCTGGAAATACTCAGCAGGTCAGGCAGCATCTGTGGAGAGAGAAACAGAGTTAACGTTTCAGGTCGATGACCCTTTGACATCTGAGGTCATCGACCTGAAACGTTAACTCTGTTTCTCTCTCCACAGATGCTGCCGGACCTGCTGAGTATTTCCAGCATTTTCTGTTTTTATTTCAGATTTCCAGCATCCGCAGTATTTTGCTTTTGTATGCATGTTTCAGGTAGGTGTGCTGGACACTTGGATGTCGCCTGCTTCCAATTTGATAGGCAGTGCACTTTTGGGGAAGATGGCCTGAAATTGGTTCTCCCAATGCCAATTTTTTGTCCAAAAAGAGAGGCGCAAAGAGGTCCAAATCCCCCTCCCATCTTCAGGAGTGGATGGTGGCTATTATATCTGATGAAAGGTCATCGATCTGAAACGTTAACTCTGTTTCTCTCTCCACAGATGCTGCCTGACCTGCTGAGTATTCCCAGCATTTCCTGTTTTTATATCCCATCTCTTTCTCTCTCGGTTGAGATGCAGTCCACCGGCACTTCGCCAACTTTGCAAGGTCACTGGTCGAGCGCAGCAGTGAAATTACGAATTCAAATTCTTCAGTTTATGTTTATATATGTCTGGTCACAGCCAATAAGGTGAGTGGCTGCGCAAAATAAGAAGTCAAGGAGGCTGCGACCCTGGTTCCTATGGTTACTGTTAGTTGGTGCAGTGTTTAAAGGACATGCGCCTACTTACACTGAGCAACACGAGATTTACCGGAGGGAACCCGCCAGTCCCACACCTCAGGGAAAACTTTCAGCCGGCCACCATTTCGGCCTCTACCAATAGTCGTTCAAGGGGGGAGCTTCTGAACTTCAAAAATAAGTTTTAAATCTGAAGTAATAGGATTAAAAATGTTTAAATGCTGTTATGTAGAATATTTTTTTATACAACATTACGTTCCTAGAAGTTTAACTCATGCGTTCCTGAACTGCTTTAAGGTAATAAAAGGTAAGTGCTCTCCCTGCTCGCACTTGGTGTGGCGCGGTGACCTTTGTGCAGCGCGCTCCGCTCTGCTCCTTCTCCCCCACCCCCCGGTAACATGGCGGCGCTCGTCAGGTCGGCGCGGTTAGTGAAGCGGCTGCCGGTTGCTCGCTCCCTGCGCCTCGGTCCCGGCTCCTGCTCCTGCTCCAGGCCGGGCCACAGGGAGGCCGGCAACGGCGCCGCTCGTTACTGCCCCAGCGGCGCATGGATCAGGTGAGTCGGTCTCCTGGCGGTGTCAGTGAGGAGAGGCCCGGGGACAGAGAGACACAGGCCACGGCTGGTCGGACGGTGGTGGGGGGAGACCCAGGGATAGACGGGTGGCCGCTTTAAATTACATGTCGGCCGCAAACCTGCTGGAAGCTCAGACCGAATGTGTGTCTGTCCCTTTTCTTCTTTTTTGAAATAAAATTAAAATAAATGTGAAAGAGTGGAAATCTAAAATCGTTTTAATTTTCTTCTGAGATGAAGGCGGCCCAGGAACCCGGTCACTTCTGCTCAGCATTGTCACACCTGACAGACCTCTGACCTTGAAGCCCATGTGCTCAGCAGGGTGAGGGTGTGGAGTGAGGTAGGGATTGTAAACGTTCAAACATCAAGGTTTTATTATCTCCCATTGGAGATTCAGCTCAGATCATTAAGGTGTTTTTTTACTCACTCCAGATGACCCTCCCCGAGTCACTACCCCAACTCTTCACTATTCTTCGACCTTCCTGCTCACCTGCTGCTGTCCCATGCTTGACTCCTTCCTGGATAATCCCACAGCTGCCTGTCTCTCTCTTGGCATTCTCAGAGCCCATCGAGGCACTCGTTGCTCTCTCCTTACGAACAGCAACCCAAATTGCCCCACTCTCTGACTTTCCCACCCAGTGTGCCAACTGGGGACTAATCTCACCAATCTCCTTCCCATCCCATTCACCCCTGTTACTGCTGCGCTCTCCCTCTCGTCCCCGTTCACTTCCTCTTTTGCTCCTTTCTCTCTTTTGCTTCTCCACCTGCCTCCCCACCCCAACTTGGTCAAATTGCTTGCTCACACATGAAGAATGACCATTCGTGAAAGGCATCGGAGGCCTGCTCATGCTCATGGAACAGTACCTGAGTATGAGAGATTCTTGAACGTATTGATTCAAGATTCAAAGTGCATCTGTCTCCATTTTGATTCATATCAGTATCAGGGGGGTCTTGGAAGATACTAACTTCAATCTAGGCACAGTCCTTCTGGACTATGTTGTGTAGGGTTGAAAGATGGTCTTTCACAATTCTTTTCGATGATGGCAAAGTCCCAATACAGATTGAGTTTGTGGCTTTTTTGTTCATGACTCAGTACTCCGACACTTGCAATGGAAGAATTTCCTCTGGCCCATATTGCAAGATCCAGGACCAAGCTATGAGATGGATTTGTAACAAAAGAGGAAGACGTTACTGACTACCCCAGAGGGGAATTGGCGCCTCAGTGGGCATGCTGCTTCGTCAAAGCCTCATACATGAGCACCTGGATTAAGTAGTTGATACGTAAACCTGGGATGTGTCCTGAATGTCGAGGTATTTGACACAGCTCAAGCTGCTCTGCATAGGTTCTGTGATGTTGCACACTCACCTCTGAGTCAGACGGTTGTGAGTTGAAGATTCAATCCAGAACTGCTGCATGAGCCAGGCAGATCCGTAGTGAAGGGTACTATTGATCGACCAAACAGACTCACTAACAGAAGGGTACACCTGTCAGTGGGAGCTGAGATTCTTCCTATTTATTGCTTGATAATCCTGCAGTAAGCAGGGTGATCCTAACTCATCCCGTGACCTATCCCATCCCATGTCCTATCCATCACCAAGACTTGCTATATCCACCTCCACAACATCGCTGACCTCTGCTCCATCTATCATACTGTTGGGTCTCCAGAGATCAGAACATTATATTAAATAGTGTCTTCAACAGCACTTCAGTGTAAAACCAATTAAGTCTTCAATGTATTGGGAACCTGTCGACTAAGTAGGGTCCAGATGATGGTCCTTTGGAAACCGATCAGTGCTACTTCACTTCAGGCTGGTCTTTGATATATAAATGTACTCTTCATGCATGATTTCAACCCCGTGAGCTTTTCTATATTTCTTATCCTTATAGACTTGCGTCCCTCTCTATTAATCTGCACAACACTCTTAAAATAACTAAGTCAGGTGCCAGTCTTTTTTCATTCTGTCCCTCTAGTAGAGAGATGCAAAAGAAATGTAATTCTCTGTAGGTTTCATTTTGCTGTGTAGCAGTAGCAGAGTTTGACCAAGGAATTGATCAGGACACCCCAAATTGAAGTAGTTGATGATGATGGGTGATACGTAACATGGGTTGGATGACATTCCAACATTTATTAAGTTGGGTGCTATAGGAACGAGAGAAAATATTTTCAAGGGCAGATTAATTTTGGATTGGATTCCTGATGACTGAAAACACTTAGATTTACAGACTTGGTTACAATTATTTCAGCTGCTGACTCAAGAAGATTACATTTGAAAAGCTTATGCGGGTAAATACATCAATAGTTCTCCGGGATTAGAACACTTCATGCATGGAGGACACGTTTAAGAAATTTGTCTCCAGATAAAGCTGTTGCAGATAGAGCTATGTGAAAATTTGACAAGGTGAAGGAAATTGAGATGTAATTTTTCCCATTGATAGTCTCAGCAAAAATAGCTCTGCCATAAGTAATTGAGAGGTCGCACAACACCAGGTTATAGTCCAACAGTTTTATTTGAAATCACAAGCTTTCGGAGCTATCGATTGCCCCTTGAAGGGGCAATCGATAGCTCCGAAAGCTTGTGATTTCAAATAAAACTGTTGGACTATAACCTGGTGTTGTGCGACCTCTCAATTTTGTCCACCCCAGTCCAACACCGGCATCTCCGCATCATAAGTAATTGTGGCAGAGATTTTGAATTGGTGGGGGTGTCATTACTGTAAAATGCTTTTCTTAAGCAGCACAAACCATCAAGTAAATACTGAGTGGTTTGCATAGTGCGACGTCAGAAAACCTTTCTTCTGCTCACTCGGGAGAGTTACCCAGAATCTCTTGTTACAGTTCAAGATTTCTCCCAACACTTTTAGCTTATACTCATGGCAAAATGGTTTCCATAAGTAGACCGAATGTAGTGGAAAATGAAAATTGTATCCTTATGCCTGCTATGAATGGGCTGACATGCCTACAATTAATCATTGCCCCAAAACTCTGGTATTGAACAGTGGAGATCACCTGGGATGCTCATTCGATTCTCTTGACTTTGAAAAGTGGAAAATATGTCTGACTAATGCAAATAAGCTAAAACAAATAGGCCTATTTACAGGTTGAAGTACATAGAAGTAGTAAGACAGAACAAGATATCTGAGAGTATAGTACTTAAAAATAATAAAAATAGAATCAGATCATAAGTTTAAAACACAGCTTTTGGGTGAAGGTCTTTGGTACACCTTCATGTTGTAATATGGGCCTGAGCAAATCCTTTCATTACATGTGTCGGAGTTCTGAGCCATGAATAAAAACTGTTCCAATGTATGTCCTATGAGCCACAAACTCAATCTGCATTGGGACTTTGCCATCATTGAAGAAAAAATGTGAAAGACCATCTTTACAACATAATCCTGAAGCACTGTTATGAGGCTGATATTGGCATCCTTCATTGACTTTTATTGAGGTATAGTTCCTTGAGTGCCAGTTGCTCTTATGTATCTGGTTCAAGTTGTCATTCTTCATGTGCGAGCTTAGACACCGTCAGCAGGCTTTTGAACAATAGAAAACACCACACCTGAGTTCGATTCTGTCTTCACCCAATATCTACATGCACACTTTCTAGTCATCCTCACTGGATGGCAAACAGGAACTCCTACATAGCAGAAGCGTGGTGAGGCCAATTCTGCTGCCCCTGTTGCTGATCTGTCTACTAACTCATTACCAATGAGGGATCAAACCCGGGAGCTTCTTGTCTCTATGGCTTAGCACTACACCAGGCAGTGCCATCATCCATTGAACCATTGGTGGTGCTTAGATTTTAAACTTCTCAACCTAAGTTAACTTGCAGAAGTTAATATTTGCTGCTTGATTGTTGGTCTCCATTGTTGCTTGCATGCCTTCAATTTAATTTTCCAGTTTACCTATGAATTAAGAGAACCTCTCTAACTAAGAACATGTTTATCAGTACGAATGGTGACTTTTGTAATTGTGTGCAACTGACTAAAGCTATTTATCATTTTTTTAGCTTTTCCAGATCTCTGTACAGCAATGTGCGATTGTGTGCTGTTGCCACAGAGCAGAAGGCACCTGCCAAAGATGAAGGAAGCACAGCGGTTCGGGCCAAGCAGGCCATGCAATTTGACTGGGCCTTGAACAAGCTGGACTCTTCTGTTCGGAGAACAGGTCGCATCACAAAAACCCTGCTGTTGAAGATTTTTCATGACATCTGTCGAACAGGTTTGGTTTTTGTTACATTTATGCTCGTAACATTTAAAAAAATTAGTTTCTAGTTTATAAAGGTTTGCACGATGTTCTCTGTCCCCATCCTGTCATTACTAAAGTATGTACTTTAAAATAATTTAAAGTAAATTTATAAAACCTCTATTGGTTTCTCTCTTTCTTTGACGCATGTTTTAAGATTTACATGATTACCTAAATGTTCGGTGTTTACTTATTTAAATAATATCCCTACCTAGTTTTCTCTGCCTCTGTCATTCTCCCAGTTGAGCTTGAGCTGGAATCCGCATATTTAGATCATGTGGGCTAAAGAAGGACAAGGGCAGCACGCGCATGGGAACACCACCACCTCCAAGTTCCCCTCCAAGTCACACACCATCCTGACTTGGAAATATATCGCCGTTCCTTCATCGCCGTTGGGTCAAAATCCTGGCACGACCTCCCTACAGCACTGTGGGAGTACCTTCACCGCAAGGACTGCAGCAGTTCAAGAAGGCGGCTCACCACCACCTTCTCAAGGGCAACTAGGGATGAGCAATAAATGCTGGCCTTGCCAGCAATGCCTGCATCCCATGAACGAATAAAAAAAAAAAAACAGCTTCAAAGGCTGTTTTTATTTAATCCATTGATTTTTTTTTTTAAAGTTTGATTTGATTGCAGCCTTGTAGTGACCAGGTCCAAATATGATGTGATGTTTGGTTCACCTGGTGGAGAGCTGAATGTAGCCGTAGAAACATAGAAGATAGGAGCAGGAATTGGCCATTCGGCCCCTCTAGCCTGCTCTGCCATTCAATGCGATCATTGCTGATCATCCAAATTCAGTACCCTGTCCCTGCTTTCTCCCCATATCCCTTGATCCCTTTAGCCTTAAGAAATATATCCAACTCCTTCTTGAATCTATTTAATGAATTGGCCTCTACTGCCTTCTGTGGCAGAGAATTCCACAGGTTCACCACTCTCTGGGTGAAGAAATTCTCCTCATTTCTGTCCTAAATGGCTTACCCCTTATCCTTAGACTGTGACCCCTGGTTCTGGACTCCCCGACCATCGGGAACATCCTTCCTGCATCTAGTTTGTCCTGTCCTGTCCTGTCCTGTCAGAATTTTATAAGTTTCAATGAGATCCCCTCTCATTCTTCTAAACTCTAGCGAATATAAGCCTAATCGACCCAATCTCTCTTCATATGTCATTCCTGCCATCCCAGGTATCAGCCTTGTGAATCTTCGCTGAACTCCTTCCATGGCAAGAACATCCTTCCTCAGATAAGGCGACCAAAACTGCACACAATACTCAAGGTGTGGTCTCACCAAGGCCCAAGTCAAAATAAGCTGTCATGTTCTTGACATTTAAACAACAACAACTTGCTTTTATATAGCGCCTTTAACGTAGTAAAACGTCCCAAGGCACTTCACGAGCGTTATCAAACAAAATTTGACACTGAGCCACATAAGGGATATTAGGGCATATGATCAAAAGCTTGGTCAAAGGGGTAGGTTTTAAGGAGCGTCTTAAAGGAGGAAAGAGAGGTAGAGAGGCGGACAGGTTTAGGCAGGGAATTCCAAAGCTTAAGGCCTTGGCAGCTGAATGCATGGCCGCCAGTGGTGGAGTGATTAAAATGCACAAGAGGCCAGAATTGGAGAAGTGCAGATATCTCGGGGTGAACAGAACTTGGTGTGAGTTAGGATATGGGCAACAGTGCTTTGGATGAGCTTAAGTTTATGGAGGGTGGAAGATGGATTGTAGAAGTTAGGCATGTTCATTGGCGGTTGAGTGGTAGGAAGAGAAAGAAGCTTTGACTTGAAAGAAAGACAGACTTGCATTTATATAGCGCCTTTTATGACCTCAGGACGTCCCGAAGTGCTTTCCAGCCAATGAAGTACTTTTTGAAGTGTAGTCACTGTTGTAATGTAGGAAACTTGGCTACCAATTTGCGCACAGCAAGGTCCCACAAACAGCAATGTGATAATGACCAGATCAACTGTTTTTTTTAGTCATGTTGGTTGAGGAATAAATATTGGCCAGGACACCGGGGAGAACTCCTGCTTTTCTTCGAAATAGTGCCATGGGATCTTTTACATCCACCTGAGAGAGCAAACGGGGCCTCAGTTTAAAGTCATATTTGAAAGATGGCACTTCCGACAGTGCAGCAGTCCCTGATTACTGCACTGGAGTGTCATTATGTTGAAGTCTCTGGAGTGAGACTTGAACCCACTACCTTTTGACTCAGGTGAGAACGCTACCACTGTGCCATGGCTGACATCATATTTATGAATGGTCTGCAAAACTGAACAGATTGAGGATTGAACCTATGTCACCCTCTTCCATAATGCTGTGCTGCAGTGTTCCAGTGTGCAACACCATCTCTGACACACAATTTGTTTATGCTATACATATAAAATAACCCTTTTCACTGTTCTCATTACTCCACCTCTCCTGGTATCGCTGATTGATTGATGCTGGACTGCAAAATCAATGGCAGCAGCAGCCCTCTAGTAGCTCACACAATTGGACATGTTCACTGTTCTCGTATCGTTGCAAGGTCAGTTCATGCTATACTATTTGTCTTTTCAGTGACAGTTTGAGGCTAGGGCTTGGAGGAAGAAGGTGTACAGCTAAGTAGAGGGAAAATTGATCGGTGGTGGGAATTGTGTGTAGTATTTCCAATTATGTTGTCATGTTGCAAGTGAGTTTATGCTGTTGCATTCAGCACGTGCTGGACAGCTTGATCATTTTTGATGGATTTGGTGGCTGCGTTCCTTCTGTGATGCCACTGTATCAGAAATGTTTGGAGTTGCTCATGGGAATCAAGGTCTTGGTTTCAAGATTGCACAATTAAAATAAAATTGAGACATGATATGTGGTAAGTGTAGCATGCTTGGGAGGAAAAAGGTGACTGGACCTAATGCTTCCCAAAGCTCTCCACTGCGGGAGGTGGGGGGGGGGGGGGGGGTGCGGGGTTCTTGTGTCTTTCCTGGGTCTGTTGTAGACCAATTGATAGAGAATGATTGTTACAATTATAATGGAGTGGTTGACTAATTATATCATGTGTTTACCAGGATGGTAGAAGGCAAACTAGATGGACCTTGGTCTGTTTTCATCTAGCAATTCCTATGAAACCCCCAAGTGAAAGGCCAACAGCCATAGTGTAAGATTTCTCCAAAGTTGACAAGAGTAAAAGAAAAGATGAGTTAAGTCAGGAGGTGGTGATTAGTTGATGCTGGATTTGAGTTTGAAAAATCTTAAACTTGTAGAAGGAAGTGAAGACTGAGGGAGGTAAAGAGTGCTGCAGTTTGAAAATCCTGGTAAAGCAATTAATGTAGGAGATTATACAGTGAGTCTTTATTTTAACACAATGGGATTGTAGAAGGAGGAGGAATGTGTGGGATGGTTTATTTGGAGCTTAGAAGGAACAAGCAAGGGAAGTTCAGAGAAGCACTGAGACATATAATTAGTTATGAACATTTATGGGCATAAAGGCAGTATTTTCATCAAGGTTAAGATGAAAGTGCTGGACATTTATTTATTTTTCTGAAGGTAAGAAATGTCTCTTCTCTTGTGGTCCTCGATGTTCTCCCAAGTCCATTTGCTGTAAAAATAGACAGGTGGGCAAATGACTCCCTGATCTCCTCCAGTGCCATTGTTAACTGGCTGCAGGAAGGTGTGCAAGTGTGCCAGAGTTTGGAAGCTCCACAGATTTAGGAAAGGAAAGCTTGTGCTCACTGTAGGTCCTCTAGCACTAATATGACCTAATTTGTTTCTCTACATTACAACAGTGACAGCATCTCAGAATTACTTCCAAAGAGCTTCACAGCCAGTGAGACTGTGAAAGGTGCTACACAAATTCAAGTTCTTCTTTTGCTTGTAGTCTTGAGATTAAATCACAGCCCTGGATCCATCACTGCCATTTTTCAAATAGTTATACAGGATAATACTGTTACAAGTAACAGGATATAGTTACTTTGCAGTTTGAAAATAGTTTGTGTTTGCAAGATCATGAGATAGGTACAGGTAAGGAAGGCAATTTTGCCAAACTTAGCTCATCCATTCAGAAAGATTCTAGCATTTCCCACCATTACCACATTCAGCATTTTTTAAATGATTACCGATGCTATGCTATCCAGGGGTCATTCCATATTTATTAGTCGCTGTCTGTGAAGAACTTCCTGACATCAGCCCTAAATTTGCATTTTACTAGTTTTAACCTGTGCCCTTTTTTTCCACTGTCATGATTTAGTTTGAAGTAGAAGTAGAGTTCCTGATTTACATTTTCTATAATTGTTTGCTATCATGTATGCGTGCATACATATATTTAAAATATATTGAGTTCCCTTCTTAGTCATCTTATTTCAAGGCTGAAAAATCCAAGTTTTTTCACTGTTTCCTCACACCTCAGTTCTTTGGCCCTGGGGATCAATCTTGTGGCTCTTTTGAGCTGCTTCCCAGGATTGAGTCTCTTGTGTCTGTGACCAGAATTGAATACGGTACTCAAGGTGTGGGCTGGCCAGACTACGTGCGAGCATCACTGGGAACGGAAGAAGTTATATCAGTACTAAGTGAGATTGAAGGGATGCTATAAGCATGTTACATGCTTTTAAAGTTGTTTTTACATGTACCACTGTTGAAATTATTAAAATTAGGCTATGATGTGGTACAGTAATTTTTTTTTTTTTTTAAGTGTTTCGCTCAAATGACTTGGTCGGGTGGTCTCAAGTCTGCATTAAAACCTATAATAACTTGCTGGGTATAATCTTACTCGGAAGTTACATGTCTAATATGAAATGGAGGAAAGTGTAAAAATATCGTAGATCTAAAGGGGATTGGTATTGTTGAACACTTGGGTCTGGAATTTAAAAATAAACTTCGATTTTCTGACTGAATGCAATTATTTTGTTTCACCATGCCTGTTTAAATACCATTAGAGAGTGTGGTAACCACCCACATACCACTACTTTGGGTTTATTTTTGTGTTGACCCTGACAGATGACATGCTATGCATCTTTTGAGTGACTTGTTTTCTCGTTTAGTTGACATTTGTAACCTGTGATATCGCAAACATGTATGGTGTAAAAAATGATGGATATCAAGTTCGAGAGTGCTATGCACTGTGTTATGTCTATAACTTTACAAAGAAATATAATCTTGGATTGGTATTCCAGGTAGAACCTAGATCGCTTTGTGATGTGGATCTGATGGGAATTTGTTACCTAGGATTAAATAGGGTATACAGCACAAAAACAGGCCATTTGGCCCAACCAGTCTATACCGGTGTTTATGCTCCACTTGAGCTTCCTCCTGTCTTTCCTCATCTAACCCTATCAGCATAATCCTCTATTCCCTTCTCCGTCATATGCTTATCTAACCGCCCCTTAAATGCATCTATATATTTGCTTCAACCACTCCCTGTGGTAGCAAGTTCCACATTCTCACCACTCTCTGGGTAAAGATGTTTCTTCTGAATTCCCTATTTCATTTCTTCGTGACTATCTTATATTGATGGTCTCTAGTTTTGCTCTTCCCCACAAGTGGAAACACACTCTCTCTCTCTCTCTCTCTCTCTCTCTCTCTCTCTCTCTACTCTATCAAAACCTTTCATGATTTTAAACACATCTATTAGGTCACCCCTCAGCCTTCTCTTTTCAAGAGGAAAGAGACCCAGCCTGTTCATCCTTTCCTGATAGGTATAACCTCGCATTTCTGGTATCAGCCTTGTAAATCCTCTCTGCACCCTCTCCAGTGCCTCTATATCCTTTCTATAATATGGCGACCAGAATTGCACACGGTACTCCAAGTGTGGTCTCACCAAGGTTCGATACAAGTTTAGCATAACTTCACAATTCTATCCCACTAGAAATAAACCCTAGTGCTTGGTTTACTTTTTTTATGGCCTTGTTAACCTGTGTTGATACTTTTAGTGATTTGTTTATTTGTACTCCTAGATCCCTTTGCTCCTTTATCCCATTTAGATTCTTATTTTCCAAGTAATATGCGACCTCATTTTTCTTACCAAAATGTAATACCTCACATTTATCTGTGTTGAATTTAATTTGCCAATTATATGCCCATTCTGCAAGTTTATTAATGTCGTCTTGTAATTTGTTGCAGTCCTCCTCAGTATTGGCTATGCCCCCCAATTTGGTGTCGTCTGCAAATTTAGAACTTGTGTTTTTGATTCCAAAGTCTAAATTGTTAATATAAATTGTGAACAACAGTGGTCCCAGCACTGATCCTTGTGGAACACCACTTCCCACCTTCTGCCACTCTGAATAGCTACCCTTTACCCCTACTCCCTGCTTTCTGTCTTGAAGCCAGCTAGCTATCCATTCTATATCAGACTATTCCATTTCAGACTATAACCCCTGCCCATATTTTTTCACATGGCAGCTGTTGATGATTTTTCCATCCCTATTTGCAACATTTAACCATTCCTGCCTTCCACCCTATCACAGACTGTTCCTTTTGTTCTTCCCCTCCCCCTTTCCCTGTCTCTGCACCTGATTAAAACCTGTTACATCTCTAACTTTTTCCAGTTCTGACAAAGGGTCACAGACCTGAAACGTTAACTCTGTTTCTCTCTCCACGGATGCTGCCTGGCCTGCTGAGTGTTCCCTGCATTTTCTGTTGTTATTTCAGCTATCCATTCTGCTACTTGTCCTCTGACTCTGCATTCCCTGACCTTATTCATTAGTCTATTATGTGGTTCCTTATCGAAGGCCTTTTGAAAATCTAGATAAATTACATCTACTGCATTACCCTTGTCTACTCTCTCTGTTACCTCTTCAAAAAGTTCAATTAGGTTGGTCAAGCAAGACCTTTCCCTTTTGAAATCCATGCTGACTTTATTATTATAGTTTTCGTTTCTAGATGTTCTATTTTCGCCTTTAGTAGAGATTCCATTATTTTTCCTACCACCGATGTTAAGCTGACTAGCCTAAAGTTCCCTGTATATGTTCTATCTCCCTTCTTAAATATAGGTATTAAGTTAGCTATCTGCCAGTCCTCTGGCACTACACCTTTTTCTAACGAATTACTAAATATGTATAATAATGCCTCTGCTATTTCTTCCCCAGATTCTTTTAAAATGCGCGTATGTAATCCGTCTGGACCAGGGGTTTTATCCTCTTTGAGTTTCATTAGTTTATTTAGTATATCTCCTCGTTTTATTTTAAATGCAGTTAACTCATTACTAATCTTATCATCTGATGTCAACTCCACCTGTTCTATCTCCCTGGTAAATACTGAAGCAAAGTAATTATTTAATATCTCTGCCATTTCTCTATTGCTGCCTGTGTTATTATCCTCTCCATCCCTTCGTGGCCCTATTCCCATCCCGACCTTTTTTTATTTATGTGCCTGTAAAATATTTTACTCTTTTGTTTTATGTTCCTTGATAATTTAATTTCATAGTTTCTCTTTGCCTTCCTAATTGTTTTTTTGACTTCTCTCCTAATCCCTTCATATTCTCCCGAATCATGCTCTCCCCTGCTGTCCATGTACTTGGTATACGCCTCTTTCCTTACCCTCAGTTTTTCCCATATGGCTTTATTCATCCACGGTGTCTCATTAGTGTTTAGCTTGTTCTTGTTTATTCGCGGAATATATTTTTCCTGGACTCTGTTGAACAACGTTTTAAATGTTTCCCATTGCTGTTCTACATCATTGTTTGCCAATATTGTTGTCCATTTTATTTTCCCAAGTGCTATTCTCAGCCCCTCAAAATCAGCTTTTCTCTAATCTATTACCCTGGTCTTTGTCATACCTATGTCCTTCACAATTATTATCTTAAAGCGTATTATATGATGGTCACTATTGCCTAGATGTTCACCTACTTTTACTTCTCTTATCTGCTCTGGTTTATTCCCATTACTAGATCCAATAGCGAATCCTCCCTTGTTGGGCTTTTTACATACAAGTTAGAAAGGAGTCCTGTACACATTGTAGGAACTCCATTCCCTTATCCCCTTTACCTACCTCTTCTGTCCAATTACTATCTGGGTAGTTGAAAACCCCCATGATTATTATTCTATGTTTCTTATTCATTTCCCTAATTTATTTGCATATTTCTGAGCCACGGTGCCTTGGTCTGCATTGTGGCTGTCCTCCCCGCAGTCTTTCTCCTTGTCCTCACATGTAGCGAGTACATTGTACCTGTTGGACAGGACCAGTGTCTGTGGGACCTCCTCCTCAACCTCTCCTAAGTCCCCACAACCCGTCACACCCCAACAGTCACACCCTCCCTTTCCTGAATCTGTGCTTTCCTCTGGGGTGTGACTATTCTGGATAAAACTATCCAGAAATTCCTCCCTGTCCCTTATGTTTCGGAGTGTCTCTAACTCGCACTCCAGCTCATTGACTCTGAGCCGGAGTGCCTGAAGGCAGAAACATTGCTTGCAGATGTGGGAATCCTGGACGGTCTTGCTGTCCACAAACTCCCACATACGACAGTCCTGACACATAGACTTTATTTATTTGTTTATTTAATTAAAGTTTTTAATCAAACAATTATTTATAGTTATATTAATGATTTAGTTTATCTAGTTAAGATAATATTTAATAACGTAATAGTTATAGTTCCCCAGCTCTTAGTTTAAAAAAAAACTGTACGACTCACCCACCTACCTGCTGTCCTGTGACGTAATTCCTTGTTTTTTTTTAATTGCCGCTCAGGTCTGCTGTGTCCCGCTCTTTATATCTGCTCCTCTCAGCCGATTCTCCCGCTCTTTATATCCGCTTTATATTATTGGTGGGACCGCACCTGGAGTACTGCATACAGTTTTGGTGTCCATACTTAAGAAAAGACATACTTGCTCTCGAGGCAGTACAAAGAAGGTTCACTCGGTTAATTCCGGGGATGAGGGGGTGGACATACGAGGAGAGGTTGAGTAGATTGGGACTCTACTCATTGGAGTTCAGAAGAATGAGAGGCGATCTTATTGAAACATATAAGATTGTGAAGGGGCTTGATCGGGTGGACGCGGTGAGGATGTTCCCAATGATGGGTGAAACTAGAACTAGGGGACATAATCTTAGAATAAGGGGCTGCTCTTTCAAAACTGAGATGAGGAGAAATTTTTTCACTCAGAGGGTAGTGGGTCTGTGGAGTTTGCTACCTCAGGAAGCTGTGGAAGCTACTTCATTAAATAAATTTAAAACAGAAATAGACCGTTTCCTAGAAGTAAAGGGAATCAGGGGTTACGGGGAGCGGGCTGGAAATTGGACATGAGTTTGAGTTCGGATCGGTCAAGGCCCTGTGGGTGGCGGAGTGGGCCCAGGGGCCGAGTGGCCTGGTCCTGCTCCTGCTTCTTGTGTTCTTTAGAGTTGAGGTTGGATCAGATCAGCCATGATCTCATTGAATGGCGGAGCAGGCTCGAGGGGCCGATTGGTCTACTCCTGCTCCTATTTCTTATGTTCTTATGCTCTTTATATCCGCTCCTCTCAGCCGATTCTCCCGCTCTTTATATCCGCTCCTCTCAGCTGATTCTCCCGCTCTTTATATCCGCTCCTCTCAGCCGATTCTCCCACTCTTTATATCCGCTCCTCTCAGCCAATTCTCCCGCTCTTTATATCCGTTAATTATTTTATCTGGTGTCACTGTAGTTGATTTTTACGTACACCCTATCTAACCCAACAACGTTGTGTATTCTTTTTACCTTTTAATATATTTTTTAAGGTAATTTTTTTTCTTAAAACCAGGTTTTCCTAGTGGCAATCAAGCCTTGCTCCTGCTGCGTAGCTGTGGTTCCCTGCTTCCAGAGATGCAACTGCCAGAAAGAACAGATTTGGCTCACAGAATCTGGGACAAACTACAAGAGCTAGGTATGGACACGAGTAGCATCTCTTTTCTCTACCATAATGCAGCAGGCCACTCTGATGGATAATAGAAATAGTTGGTGTCCCCTCTGATGCTTACAGTGGATTATGAAGAATCCTCAAAGTTTGGTTGTATACGTATGGCAGAGCAGCGCCCCAGCGTGTAAATGAAGGCAGCGTAAAAATACATAATTGAGTTTATTTTTTCCTGGACTGAAATGTTGATTTATCAACCAGACAGGAGGAGATTGGCTAAGCTATGCTTTGAGGCAATGTTTTGCGCAAGTCTTTATCCGGCCAAAGATTCTGGCAGATAATTAGAAAGGCGGATAATTGATGTGCAGATAATTGAGTTCTCATTGTACTTTGTTTATTGTGAACAGAGTCTCTAATGAGGGGACAAAATCACGAAACCATCAAAAGGAATATGTAATAAAGAGCAGCATTTAATTTCAATGTGTAAAACCTTGTTTGGTACTTCTAGTGCATGAAAATGTTTGTTGAGATTCAGTTGTTTTATAACACCATACACAGAATGTTCTTCTAATTTTTTGGTTAAGAATTCAAATAAACATCGGCCCAGATTTTGCGGTCAGTGGCGAAGGAACGGCGCTTGCCGTTCACTACGTTTACAGCTGCCCACAGACATTTTGCGGGCTTTTGAGCTGTGATTTACGGTATTGAGAGATCATTTCCAGCGTAGTGCCCTCTGCAGGGCAAGCAACAGCATGGCTCTTCAACCAATCAGATTGAAGAATCCTCACTGAGACGCACAGTGTCTAAATCAGGAAGTATAAATTGGAATATTTAATTCATTGTAAAATCATGTACAGAAAGCAAAATACAGGGAGGGAAAGAAAGATGGGATTAAGAGAGAGAGAGATAAAAGAGATAAACAAAAAGTTTTTTAAAAAAAATTCCAAAATTTTTAGATAAGTCTCTAACAATAATTACATTCTGAAGGAATGCAACCCCACACTTGTGACATTAAATTTTCAGTGGCTGAGAGGTTGTTTGGCAATAATTAAGACTTATCACGCCGTTAAAAATTCACTTGCACCTGAATGCACAAGCCCTAACTTTTTCTGACATGTTTAGTGGGTAAATGCAGCAACTTCACGCCTTTATAATGGATTTCAATGCTGAATCTCTCGGCGAGGTAGCAAAGCTTGTGGAGGAGCAGGGCAGCTCGGACAGTAACTTACAGATTTCTGCATTTAACTGCGCACTTGAGGGCTCCGGAAGCTGATGTCCGATTTACTCCATAATAACGATGAGCGCTGTTGGCCTCACCGTTGACCTTAACGCAAAATCCAAGCCATTAAATTCTAGACACAATACACCTTTTTTGTGATTCTTATCCATGTTTGGCCAGTGAAAATCACAGTCTTCCAGATTTATTCTGTTTTGCAACAGATAAACATCATTGTGACAAACTCTATTTTCCATTGTCACAAGTGTGTTCATTATCTCACAAATGTGAAATATTGATGCTGTGAATTTATCCTGTTTTACGGTGTATGGGCAAGTAAGCTAAAAGATTGCATCCATTTCTTTTGTATGACTATATTTAAAATGGCAGTAGCTCCAGGCAAGTTACTATATTCATAAACACTTCTTAAAAAATGTGAAAAATCTAGGTGGCAGATAGATTATATAATTCATCTGTACTGCTGTAAAGGCATGGAAGTAAACTTTGTAACTGTCCAGGTCGTTTCCTCGATTTGGCTTGAATAAATCATATAATTTGTTGAGTTATTTTATGATTTATTGAGCTACTATGTCAACAAGATGATTAGTCTCAAATTCTGTGAATAAATCACTTTCACATATTACGGTCACATTTACTACGCAATTTCTATAGCTGTTAATGTTATTAGTATTAACCCTTTGCTTTCATTGACATTATGAACTCAAAAAGCCAACTATGCTAATACTGTAGTATACTTTTTTTATTAATGAGGACAAAACATTTTGAGAAAAAACATCTCATGTAAAATACAAGGGCTTGAGTGTTTTTAACACTTTATTAGTGTATCTGGTCAAAGTGAGTGCGACAACCAGATCTAAGTAAGCACCCTCAGCTGTTGCTATCAACTACGTGCAAGGCTCTTGCACCATGATGCATGTTAACCTCCTGCCTGAAAGGATCACAGCAGTTACCACCATCTATGGAACCCACAGATTTCCAGGACACATTAAAACGAAGAGTAAATTTAACCATCTTTATTGTTGGGGTTAATGTTCAAAATTGGAATCTGCGAACGACAATGTACAAAGTGATGCACGATACTATCTTATAGAATATAACAAGCTGAACTTAAACTGTTGAGTGAACTTACTGTTGCTTGGAGCTGTGAGGGAACAATGAGCTCAATTAATCGTCTTTATCTTCAAATTATTGTAATTCATGCTCATTGAGGTGACGAATGTTAGTGTGGAGAATGAAGTGCTTTTAATTTTAAGCATGCTGGTCAGGTGAAGCACAGTTTCATCCATAGTAAAACTCCCTCTACTCTGTCCCAGAGGAGCATCCCCTGATGTTTTTCCATTTCCCACCTGAGCGATCTTGTGGCCTTTGAGCGAGATTGCCAATTAGTGCTGAATTATGGGCAGTTTTATGTTATGGATGTATGCCCAATAGGAACTGGGTTGAGATAGCTCAAATACATTTGGTGTATGACCTTTACAGCTGGTAGACAAGAGGTTTTCATATTGGGCTAAATTTGATCCTAAGTTCCAAAGGTGAAGAGTGTTTTTACCTTCTAAGTTGTGCAGATGTAATAATTACCAGTAGTTGAGAGTTGAAGTGTGCTGATTATTTTCTTCTCGCCAATCTTTGATACCTAGGTGCTGCTTATGATGTGAGCCATTACAATGCATTGTTGAAAGTCTATCTTCAGAATGAGCACAAGTTTTCACCAACTGATTTTCTGGCAAAAATGGAATCTGCAAATGTGCAACCTAACAGAGTAAGTTATTACCCTATTTAGTGTGAAGTTTCAAAATCCATTGTTTCTCTATTTTACAATTGCTATTTTGATTAAAACTACAATATTTCCAATGTTGTGAGTACATGAAATGTGCACTTAAATGTCACATTTTACAACAGTTAATGCAGTTTGCTGTTTTCTCACGTAAAGTAGAAAATGTTTGGAGCCTGGAGAGTGTCCCCCCCCCCACCCCGGCCACTCGCCCTCCTAAATCTGATTCAAATGACCAAAAAACGTTCTTGTCCAGTTTTCTTAAAACATACATTTAACCTTTCGGAATGAAACCAAATTGATTTAGTACCTGAAACGTTAACTCTGTTTCTCTCTCCACGGATGCTGCCTCGCCTGCTGAGTTTTTCCAGCGTTTTCTGTTGTGATTTTTATACTTTCTCTTTTTTTAAAAAAAAAAAACAAGCTGTGCATATTTTGATTTGATTTTGTAGATGAATTGCACGTACAGATTTTTTATTTACTAACTTGTTTAATCTTTGTGTATAAATTGCGAACCATTAAGCAAATTGGTACATTTTTTGTAAATTAAATGAAGCAATTACTTGAGAATGTTTGTTTTTTTTCCCCCTCAATACACAGGTTACCTTCCAGAGACTGATAACAGCATATTGTAATGAAGGAGATATTGAGGGTGCAAGGTATGGTTTTTAAAATGATTCTTAATGTACTGTAATTAGTGTGCCTGGGGAATGCTAAGACATGTTTGGTCTTGTTCGCATAATAATGAACCAAAGTTTGAAGAGCAATTTTAAGTATTTTTATTATGAAGAAGCATAATGTAAAACATTAAAAAAAAAATTGTTATGAATACGTAAGTACTCAGTCCTTGATGCTTGAAAAGCCCAAATATTACAGAGGCTGAAAAACACATCGGGGAACTTGCATGGTTTTCAAGGATGTCTACAGTGTGCCTCATCTGATAACTGTGGTTCAGATATTTTAATTGGAGTTTATGCCATTTGTTTGTGGTTTCTAAGTAATTTTTCTTCCTGCTTACCATTACCAGTAACATTTTTGATAGTGTTTTCTGTGTGCCCCTGGGTTTAAAGCACACCGATTAGCTCAGTTTAATTTTATTGGAGTGGGAAATGAAAATGCACTGCTCTTCATGCAGAATGTCATCTAGAACACAGCTCAGGTTCAAATTGTTGCAAATCCTAAGCAAGTCTTGCGTGAATGGTACTAAATGAATTAACTCCCTTCTGCTACAATTTTCATCAACAGATACTAGGTTTTTATCCTGTTTCATCCCTAAAATGAAATACCTCCAATTTGGAAGTGTAATCCTGGGGATTGTGCTTTTTTGGTACTTCTCTATTATAAAGATATGTTCTCCTAAAAGTATTTTTCACCCTAAAGGTCTAATGTTCTAAACACATAAGAATAGATACAAGAGTTTTGTTGATTTGAAGCCATTACAGTGGTTGGACAAATCAGTGTTATATCTTGCTGGCTTCAGGGAATTGGTTAGGAATTCTGGAATTTAACTTTGTTTTTTAAAAATATATATATATATTTTACTCTAAAGTTTAGCAATTTTTTTCCTAGTTTCCTGAATTCACCCCAAAATTCAAATAGTTATGATAAACTATTATGCAGAAGTAAAAATGTAATTATCTTTACAATGGTATTCAAATCAGTACTTAAGTCTGCACTATTGCTTTTGTGGCCATTTTTAAAAGAGAAAAAAACATGCATTTATATAGTACCTTTCAGGTCCTCAAGATGTCTCAAAGCCTGTATGTTGCTTTTGAAGTGTAGTCACTGTTTTGTAGCAAAGGTGACAGTTAATTTACACACAGCAAGGTCCAACCAGCAGCAATTGAGGTTAATGACCAGTTAATGTTTTTGAAGGTGTTGTTTGAGGGATAAATGTTGTGCCAGGCAACGGGGAGAATTCCCCAGTTGCTCTTTGAATAGTGCTGTGGGATCTTTAACATCCACATGAATAAGCAGACACGGCCTCAGTTTAATCTCTTGCTATCACTGGTCCAAGCTATATTAAGATTTGTAAAAACTGACTATATATTGCCCTCTTTGCAGTGCTGGGAGTATCTTAATGTTAGCTGGTATCTTAAATGGTTGAACATTCAATTTCCAACCTGGTGGTTTTGTTTCCAAGTCCCACAAGCTCACTGGAAATTTATTGGTCCTTAGTTGGATTGCTACATTAAGCTCTACGTAAAACTGAGACATTGCATTTTGGGTGGGGGTGGTCGGGAGCGGGAAAAAAAGAAAATTGTTCTTGTGCAACTTGACATACTGGTTAACAACAAAACGTTGGAAACACTCAGCAGGCCAGGCAGCATCCGTGGAGAGAGAAACAGAGTTAACGTTTCAGGTCTGGGACCCTTCATCAGAACTGGAAAAAGCTGGAGATGTAACATATATTAAGCAGGTGCAGAGACAGGGGGGCCTGGTGGGAAGGGAGGAAGGAATTGAAGGAACATATTGTGCTTATGTAAGAGGCAGGAAAGATAAAATGTTGCAAATGGGGATGGCAAAAAAAATGGGGGCAGGGGTTATAGTTTGAAATTGTTGAACTCAATGTTGAGTCCAGAAGGCTGTAAAGTGCCTAATCGAAAGATAAGGTGCTATTCCTCGAGCTTATGTTGAGCTTCATTGGAACAATGTAATAGGCCGAGGGCAGAGAGATCAGAGTGGGAGTGAAGCGGTGAATTAAAGTGACAGGCGACCGGAAGCCGTCCGCAACCAGTCCCCATCCACCACCACCCTCCTCCGCCTGGCTGAACTTGTTCTCACATTGAACAACTTCTCCTCTGACTCCACTCACTTCCTCCAAATTATAGGTGTTGCTATGGGAACCCGCATGGGCCCTAGCTATGCCTGCCTTTTCATGGGATATGTGGGACATTCTTTGTTCCAATCCTACTCAGGTCCCCTCCCTCACCTCTTTTTTCCGGTACATCGATGACCGTATCGGTGCCGTTTCCTGCTCTCGCCCTGAACTAGATAAGTTCATTCACTTCCAATTTCCACCCTTCCCTCACCTTCACATGGTTCATCTCCGACTCTTCTCTTCCCTTCCTTGACTTCTCCGTCTCCATTTCTGGCGATTGGCTTTCGACAAACATCTACTACAAGCCCACTGACTCCCACAGCTACCTGGACTACACTTCCTCCCACCCCGCTTCCTGTAAGGACTTTATTCCATTCTCCCAGTTTCTCCGTCTCCGCCGCGTCTGTTCTGACGATGCCACCTTCCATACCAGTGCTTCCGACATGTCTTCCTTTTTCCTCAACCGAGGATTCCCCTCCACTGTGGTTGATACGGCCCTTGACCGTGTCCGTTCCATTTCCCGCACTTCTGCTGTCACCCCTTCCCCTGCCTCCCAGAACCACGATAGGGTTCCCCTTGTCCTCACCTTTCACCCCACCAGCCTCCACATTCAACGGATCATCCTCCGCCATTTCCGCCACCTCCAACGTGATCCCACCACCAAACGCATCTTCCCCTCACCTCCCCTTTCAGCATTCCGAAGGGACCGCTCCCTCCGCGACACCCTGGTCCACTCCTCAATCACCCCTAACAGCCCTTCGCCTGGCACCTTCCCATGCAAGCACAGGAGATGCAACACATGCCCTTTTACCTCCTCCCTTCCCACTGTCCAGGGCCCCAAACACCCCTTCCAGGTGAAACAGCGATTTAATTGTACTTCTTGCAATTTAGTATACTGTATTCGCTGCTCACTATGTGGTCTCCTCTACATTGGGGAGACCAAACGCAGATTGGGCGACCGCTTTGCAGAACACCTCCGTTCAGTCCGTAAGGGTGACCCCGAGCTTCCGGTCGCCTGTCACTTTAATTCACCGCTTCACTCCCACTCTGATCTCTCTGTCCTCGGCCTATTACATTGTTCCAATGAAGCTCAACGTAAGCTCGAGGAACAGCACCTCATCTTTTGATTCGGCACTTTACAGCCTTCTGGACTCAACATTGAGTTCAACAATTTCAAACTATAACCCCTGCCCCCATTTTTCATGCTGTATGATTTTGCCATCCCCATTTGCAACATTTTATCTTTCCTGCCTCTTGCATAAGCACAGTATGTTCCTTCAATTCCTTCCTCTCCTCCCCTCCCCCCGTCTCTGCACCTGCTTAATATCTGTTACATCTCTAGCTTTTTCCAGTTCTGATGAAGGGTCCCAGACCTGAAACGTTAACTCTGACTCTCCCCGGATGCTGCCTGGCCTGCTGAGTGTTTCCAGCGTTTTCTGTTGTTATTTCAGATTTCTAGCATCCGCAGTATTTTGCTATTGACATACTGGTTATCGTCCAGGTGAACACTTCAAACAATCACAGAGCAGCATTAATAGTGGTAGTTGGAGAAGTCGATGGCTTACCTAGCCCACAGTTCCAGTTGAAAAGTAGGTATGTGGTAGAGTGATTTGAAGGAAGCAGAGGAGAAACAATTTTGAAAATTTAGCATGAAATTAAACATCTTTGAACATGCTGCCAGTTTTAAATGCAAGGGTGCAGTTTTAAGTATTTTTCAAAACATATTGAAATAACATTGTTCAAATCAAAGACAGTTACATTTTTACTTCTATATAATAGTTTGTCATAATTATTTGAATTTTGGGGGAATTTAGGAAACTAGAAAGAACTTCTGTGTATATCAAACAGATTGAAATGAACAGGTTCATTGGTAAAAGGAGATAGTTAAATTAAATGCAAATTTTTTGGGATCGAATCAGCCATGATCTCATCGAATGGCGGAGCAGGCTCGAGGGGCCGAATGGCCTACTCCTGCTCTTATCTTCTATGTTTCTATGTTTGGCCTATAGGTAATGTTTTCATTGCTTTTATGTTGATGAGTATAGAACTAAGCAATGTTAATTATTGATGATTCATTCTCTTGTCTTTTAGTAAGATTCTAGGTTTCATGAAGAGTAAGGATCTACCAATTACAGAGGCGGTGTTCAATTCCCTGGTGACGGGACATGCACGGGCTGGGTAGGTAAAATACTGCAGTTAAGACTTGGAAGGCATATTGCTAAAAAAAAATCTTAAATCTATATTATTATTATTATTATTAATGCATTAAAGTCTTAGAACTGTGTGCACTTCCTGTCAACTTTTTCCATGATAAATATGGGTACGGTAGTGCAGTGGTTATGTTACAGGACGAGTAATCCTGAGAACATGAGTTCAGATCCCACCATGGCAGTTTGAGAATTTGAATTCAGTTTAAGAAATCTGGAAATAAAAAGCTGGTATCAGTAAAAGTGACCATGAAGGTGTCGGAATGTCGTAAAAGCCAAACTTATTCACTGCCCTTTAGGGAAGGAAATCTGCCATCCTTACCTGGTCTGGCCTATGTGTGACTCCAGTCCGACACCAATGTGTTTGATTCTTAACTGCCCTCTTAAGTGACCGAGCAAGCCAATCAGTTGGACTGCAGCTATTCAAGAAGAAGACCCACAACCACTTCCTCATGGGAACTAGGGATGGGCAAGACTTGCTGGCAATGGCCACATTCTGAGAATGAATGAATAAAAACAAAATCTTAATTTTTAATGGAAACTGTCTCTGTTAACTTGTCATGCTGCAATTGCACCCTCCTACCATTGGAGGCTCTGACGATTCTGGGCTATCCATGCAGCTACCTTCGGCGCTTCCTCCCCTCTCTAATTGCTTCCCCATCTCTGACTGCTTTCTTCCACTTACAGTCATCAAACGTGTTGTTGCCTCCCACCTCCATGCCTGTCTTTTCCAAAACTTCCTATTTTAATTCCTCTAGTCTGGCTTCCACCCTTGTTGAATGACTGAAACCAGCCTGTCAAAAGTCACGAATGACATCTTCTGTGGCTGTGAACATGGTGTATCATCCCTCCTTGTGCGCTTCAACCTTTTTGCAGTGTTTGACTATGGCATCCTCCCCGAACACCTCTCCTATTGTACTGCTCCATCAGACTGTCCTTGTGTCCACTTCAAGCTTTCCAAATGCATCCAGTGTATCTGTAGCAATGGTTTATCTTCCCTTGCCTGCACAGTCATCTGTTACAACATTTCTGTGTAGAAATATATTTTCTAAATATAGGATAATGCACAGTCTGTCTTTTATAAGGCAATAACTCGCCTTGATGTTGACATGTATGATGAACTATGAGAGTGGAGCGCAAGTAATTCAAGTACATTATCGAATCTCAATCTTGGAATATATTCCTGAGTGTGGTGGTTATAATACATACAGACTTAAAGATTTCTTGCTGTTCATGGTGCACAGCGACAGATTGCAGGCTTTCACAATGGAATTGTGAATCAACAGGCAATGTTGTTGGGATTTATTTAACTGTGTGAAAGAGGGGAATATAGTGCTTGTACATGATAGTTGTATACTTTCAACAATGCTATCTTCCTCATGCACCATTTTCTGGGCGAACAGGGCAGGTCATATTTTTTTTAAATTTGTTTTTATGGGATGTGGGTGTTGCTGGCAAGGCCAGCATTTATTGCCCATCCCTAATTGCCCTTGAGAAGGTGGTGGTGAGCTGCACTCTGTGTGGTGAAAGTACTCCCACAGTGCTGTTAGGGAGGGAGTTCCAGGATTTTGACCCAGCGACGATGAAGGATCAGCGATATACTTCTAAGTCAGGATGATGTGTGACTTGGAGGGGAACTTGGAGGTGCTGGTGTTCCCATGCACCTGCTGCCCTTGTCCTTCTAGGTGGAAGAGGTCGCAGGTTTGGGAGGTGCTGCCGAAGAAGCCTTGGCGAGTTGCTGCAGTGCATCTTGTAGATGGTACACACTGCAGCCACGGTACGCCGGTGGTGGAGGGAGTGAATGTTTAAGGTGGTGGATGGGGTGCCAATCAAGCGGGCTGCTTTGTCCTGGATGGTGTCGAGCTTCTTGAGTGTTGTTGGAGCTGCACTCATCCAGGCAAGTGGAGAGTATTCCATCACACTCCTGACTTGTGCCTTGTAGATGGTAGAAAGGCTTTGGGGAGTCAGGAGGTGAGACACTCGCCGCAGAATACCTAGCCTCTGACCTGCTCTTGTTGCCACTGTATTTATGTGGCTGGTCCAGTTAAATTTCTGATCAATGGTGACCCCCCCCCCCCAGGATGATGATGGTGGGGGATTCGGTGATGGTAATGCCATTGAATGTCAAGTGGAGGTGTTTAGACTCTCGCTTGTTGGAGATAGTCATTGCCTGGCACTTCTGTGGCGTGAATGTTACCTGCCACTTATCAGCCCAAGCCTGAACATCGTCCAGGTCTTGTTGCATGCGGGCATGGACTGCTTCATTATCTGAGGAGTTGTGAATGGTGCTGAACACTGTGCAGTCATCAGCGAACATCCCCATTTCTGACCTTATGTTGGAGGGAAGGTCATTGATGAAACAGCTGAAGATGGTTCATCAATATCATTGAATCCAGGGCTCTGTAGTCTGTTAACTTGTATTTTAATATGACTGATGTGAGTTGGCTTGTCTACCTCGCCTCCCTTTCCCAGAATAATTTGATCACGACCTTGCAATATGCATGGGTGTCAATTTGCATTATACTACTTTTTATTTTTTCTATTTGTATCGTTTTAGCATTATTTAGTGTTTGTAAATGTCTTTCAGTAGATGCTGGTCTCAGATCTGACCCGCTTGAAAATTTTTGTCTGCAGCCAGAATGTGTAAACTGCTTCCTAAATTCTCTGTTGTATAGCTTCATTTCTGCCCCCAGCTGCTTCTCTGAAGAAGGGGAAGCGAGAAGTATGTAGCAAGGGTCTCTTACTGTGTCCTGCTGCAACACGTCAAATAACTTCAACATGACTATTTTGCACATTGTATTTAAGTGATTCATCGGGCATATGGTAATGTCTTGGTTCTCTTTTCACACTTTTCTTCTTGTCCCCAAGCAAAAGTCCATAGTATGTGTTTTCATTCAGTTGGTAGCACTCTTGCTTTTGAATCAGGAAGTTAAAGGTTCAAACCCCATTTCAGAACTTAAGCTCCAAATTTAGGTTGATACTCCAGTGCAGTGCTGAGGGAGTGCTGTATTGTTGAGTGAGACAAGAAAGAAAGAAAAACTTGCATTTATAAAGCGCCTTTCATGACCTCAGGATGTCCCAAAGCACTTTACAGCCAATGAAGAACTTTTGAAGTGTAGTCACTGTTGTACTGTAGGAATACTGTAGCCATTAAACATCTGCATGTTGCAATGATTCAAGTGGGTGTTGAAGATCCCATTCAAAGAAGAATAGGGAGTTCTTCTGGTGTCCTGGCCATTATTCTCTTCGTAAACATTCTTCCCTCCACCAACCATAATAAAACAATTAATAAGATCAATTCATCTCTGTAATTAGTTGGATCTTGTGTGCTATATGGCTAAAACATTTTGCTACATAACAACACCATCTGCACTTCAAAGTCATTTTTGGTACTTGGAGCACTTTGAGATGGTTCTGGGAGATGAAATAAAGCGCTATATAAATACAAATTCTTGTTTTCCTTTGCACTAATGCTTAATCAGATGCTTTGTCTGTATTTCTGAACAAATACATTTTTGAGCATTACATATCTCCATTGTTGAATCTAAACTTAATAGTGCAGTTGCTGTATGAATCAACTGATGCAGCTGGCAGAACTCTGCATTTTCTACACACTCCGTTTTATCTGCCTTTGTGTTTTAATTCGTAAACTTCTATTTCAGTGACATGGAAAGTGCAGAGGGCATTCTAACTGTGATGAGAGGTGCAGGAATTGAGCCTGGCCCAGATACCTATGTTGCTCTGCTGAATGCATATGCTGAAAAGGGAGATATTGAGAACATGAAACAGGTACAAAACTGGGCAGCAGCTGTTGCTTTTATTTGAGTCAAACTTAATTACAATACTGTTTATATAGAAACATTATGCAAAATTCATAGGGTATCCTTTAGGATGTAGAATTAGTTTTGTGTGAAAATCCTAAAATCTTAGGAGCTCTGTGTGAGTGTGGTAATGTTTTGGATCTCGAGCATAGATTTTTTTTTTACTTGTGAAGCTTAATCATTTGTTGAAATGCAGACATGTCATAATTTTGAAGTTGTCTCTGTTTCAAAAGTATTAAAAGACTCAAGATGTAGACTTTTGCTGCTGTCAGGGTCTTTGAGTGAAAACATGCCTAGAATTTGCTTTCAGTGGTGGAAAATTCTGTAGCTTTTAAAGGTATGAGTCTTTGAAGTACAGGTAAAGGATAGTGGTGTTGCGGAAGGAATATTTTCCAATTGTAGCAGCGGTCAGAGGTGCATAGAATTGGCAAGATGCAGCGTAATCCTCAATTTTCTTAGCCAAAACCATTGACTCTGGCCCCACTATCAGAAGAAAACGTCCTCTGCACCACTTGAAATTTTCTGTCTCCTACTTCAGCTGATTGCCGATGAGTGCAGAATTATGAGCTGTTTCCTGCAGTGGATCCATGCCCATTAGTAATTGGATTGACATTGATGAAACTCATTTTACGTAGTATCCTTTCAGCCAGCAAAGAGAAGAAACTTTCACTCAGTCGGTTCAGGTTGGGTTCCTGCGTAGCTAAAGTAAACGTTGGTCCCTTAGAGGACGAGACTGGGGAAATAATAATGGGAAACAAGGAAATGGCAGAGGCATTGAACAAGTATTTTGTATCTGTCTTCACAGTAGACGACACTAAAAACATCCCAGTAATGGTAGAAAATCAAGGGGCAAAAGGGAGGGAGAAACTTAAAACAATCACTATCACTAGAGAAAAGTGCAAGGCAAACTTATGGGTCTAAAGGCTGACAAGTCCCCTGGACCTGATGGCCTGCATCCTAGGGTCTTAAAAGAAGTGGCTACAGAGATAGTGGATGCATTGGTTGTAATCTTCCAAAATTCCCTTGACTCTGGGAAAAGTCCCAGCGGATTGGAAAACTGCAAATGTAACGCCCTTATTCAAAAAAGGAGGGAGACAGAAAGCAGGAAACTATAGGCCAGTTATCCTAACATCTGTCATTGGCACAATGCTCAAATCCATTATTAAGGAAGTAGCAGCATGGCATTTAGAAAATCATAATACAATCAAACAGAGTCAACATGGTTTTATGAAAGGGGAATCATGTTTGATAAATCTTTGAGTTCTTTGAGGAGGTAATGAGCAGGGTGGATAAAGGCAAACCAGTAGATGTAGTGTATTTGGATTTCCAAAAGGCATTCGACAAGGTGCCACATAAAAGGTTACTGCATAAGATAAGAGCTCGTGGTGTTGGGGGTAATATATTAGATTGAACAGAGGATTAGCTAACTAACAGGAAACAGAGACTCGGGATAAATGGGTCATTTTCAGGATGGCAATCTGTAACTAGTGGGGTGCCACAGGGATCAGTGCTGGGGCCTCAACTATTTTCAATCTATATTAATGACTTGGATGAAGGAAGCGAGTGAATTGTAGCCAAATTTGCAGACGATACAAAGATAGGTGGGAAAGCAAGTTGTGAGGAGGACATAAAGAGTCTGCAAAGGGATATAGATAGGTTAAGTGAGTGGGCAAGAATTTGACAGATGGAGTATAATGTGGGAAAATGTCAAGTTATCCACTTTGGTAGGAAGAATAGAAAAGAAAAATATTATTTAAATGGAGAATGTGGCGGTACAGAGAGATTTGGGTGTCCTCGTACATGAAACACAAAAAGTTAACCTGCAGGTGCAGCAAGTAATTAGGAAGGCAAATGGAATGTTGGCCTTTATTTCAAGGGGGATAGAGTAGAAAAGTAGGGGAAGTCTTGCTACAACTGTACAGGGCGCTGGTGAGACCACACCTAGAGTACTGCGTACAGTTTTGGTCCCCTTATTTAAGGAGGGGTATGCTTGCATTGGAGGCAGTTCAGCGACGGTTCACTAGGTTGATTCCTGGGATGGAAGGGTTGTTTTATGAGGAAAAGTTGAGCAGGTTGGGCCTATACTCATTGGAGTTTAGAAGAATGCGAGGTGATCTTATTGAAACATATAAGATTCTGAGGGGGTTGGACAGGGTAGATGCTGAGAGGATGTTTCCCCTCGTGGGGGAATCTAGAACGAGGGGGCATAGTCTCAGAATAAGGGGTCGCCCATTTAAGACGGAGATGAGGAGGACTTTCTTCTCTCAGAGGGTCGTGAATCTTTGGAATTCTTTACCCCAGAGAGCTGTGGAAGCTGAGTTATTGAATATGTTCAAGGCTGAGATAGACAGATTTTTGAGCAACAGGGGAGTCGAGGGTTATGGGGAGCGGGTAGGAAAATGGAGTTGAGGCCAAAATCGGATCAGCCATGATCTCATTAAATGGCGGAGCAGGCTCGAGGGGCCGAATGGCCTACTCCTGATCCTATTTCTTAAGTTCTTATGTACCTCAGTTCCCCCCTTGTGCAACTCTTTAAATTCATTCATTAATGCAGAATCTGCAAAGGGATATAGACAGGCTAGGTGAGTGGGCAAACATTTGGCAGATGGAGTATAATGTGGAAAAGTGTGAGATTATCCACTTTGGCAGGAAAAATAAATAAGCAAACTATTATTTAAATGGAGAGAGATTACAAAATGCTACCGTTCAGAGGGACCTTGGGATCCTTGTGCATGAAACACAAAAAGTTAGCATGCAGGTACAGCAAGTAATCAAAAAGGCAAATGGAATGTTGGCCTTTATTGCAAGGGGGTTGGAGTATAAAAGCAGGGAAGTCCTGCTACAACTGTACAAGGTATTGGTGAGACCACACCTTGAGTACTGCGTACAGTTTTGGTCTCCTTATTTAAGGAAGGATATACTTGCATTGGAGCCAGTTCAGAGTCGATTCACTAGGTTAATTCCAGAGATGAGGGGTTTGACTTATGAGGAAAGGTTGAGCAGGCTGGGCCTATACTCATTGGAATTTAGAAGAATGAGAGGTGATCTTATCGAAACATATAAGCTACTGAGGGGGCTTGACAGGGTAGATGCGGAGAGGATGTTTCCCCTCATGGGGAAATCTAGAACTCGGGCACAGTCTCAGAATAAAAGGTCGCCCTTTTAGAACTGAGATGAGGAGGAACTTCTTCTCTCAGAGGGTAGTAAATTTGTGGAATTCTCTGCCCCAGAGAGCTGTGGAGGCTGGGTCATTAAATACATTTAAAGTGGAGATAGACAAATTTTTGCAAGATAAGGGAGTGAAGGGTTATGGGGAGCGGGCGGGGAAGTGGCTTTGAGCCCAAGATCAGCCATGATCTTATTGAATGGCGGAGCAGGCTCGAGGGGCCAAGTGGCCTATTCCTGCTCCTATTTCTTATGTTCTTAATCAAGCCTGGTTCAGACCTGCAATTCTTACTGTGGCATATTCGTTATCTTGGTTAGGAGTGGATTCTCTGTCCCTCCCCCATAGGGAGGAAGGGAAGGAACTTGGTAGACAAATCACTGTGGGTTGCAATACTCATCTAGAACCTGGTCATACAGTGTGTCAATAGCAGAGTTTTAGGTGCTGGTTGCAAGAGAAAGGGGTTGGGGTGCAAGTTTGTGGGGAGGGTAATGGTGGTAGCTGAAGAAAAGGGGCAGACAGATGAGAAATCTGAATGCCAGCTGATGCTCTTCCCACATGAAACTCTCATTCCCTAGTTAGTGAAACACTAATTTCAGCCTCAGAAAATATCATAATTTGCTTTAAGTGCAGACATTCCATGATGTTGAAGCCTTTTTGTTTAAAAAATGTTTTAAAAAAAAAAGTACTGATTGTTTTCAGCATAATGAAGTGACATGCTTCTCCTATAATACCATGCGATGTCCTGTAACCTCAAATGATTAAATTAATATTTGTATAAAATAAAATATTTGTACGCATTTTGATATAATGATTGGTGCAGGATTTCTCGTGTAGGGTTTAGTGCATAATACGCATGTTAGTGGTATGGTTCTTTGTTTCTCCTTGCTCAATATGTGCATTATCTGATCTGTTGTCCTATGGTGTGCTGTTAAAAACTAGTTATACAGGGACTAGTTACACAGGGACTAGCACAAGGTTGGGAGGAAGTAAAAGGGCTCAGATTTTCAAACTTAACGCTTCTGTGCTTTTTTTTTTAAAAAGAGCCTGTTCGTTTTAAAAAATTCCCTTCAATTCAGGTTACAAAATGTATGTAAGCCACAGAAAATAAGATGATGGTCTTTTTCCAAAATTATTTTCTTCTACTTAGATT
This sequence comes from Squalus acanthias, assembly GCA_030390025.1. Lineage (NCBI taxonomy): Eukaryota > Metazoa > Chordata > Chondrichthyes > Squaliformes > Squalidae > Squalus > Squalus acanthias. Next base: position 26,482,965 of record CM059436.1, on the reverse strand, counting down.
TTGGTTCCATAGATGCTATATTTTGTAGGTACCGGATTAGTATTTGGTAGGTTTACAGCATAAAAGAACTGATTGTGACAAGTTGGGATAAAGGAAGAGATTAAAAGGTGTTGAAGGAAAAAAAACAATTTCTCTTTTAGCACTGCCTTAAGATATTTGTGTGATTTGAATCTGAAGCCTATTTTTGTGTGGTTAATCTTTCCCTTGTTGATAGACACTGGAGAAAGTTGAAAAGACAGATGCCAGCCTGATGGACAGGGACTTGATGCAAATTATCTTCAGCCTGGCCAAGTCTGGCTATCCGCAATATGTTCAGGATATTGTGGAGCGGATGAGACATGACAGGGGATATGTGCCAGGCAAGTTCCACACTAGTTGTGCATATATATATGGTGATCAGTTGTGATTCCTCAAACCTTACTTACCTTAAAACACTTGACTGAGAATTTGGCTTAGAGTGCATTAAACATTTTCAATTTTTTTTAAGTTTAAAAGTCAAAACAAATTTTCTTTCTATTTGAGTGGATGAAAAGTGCCATATGTTCCTGGTCATTCTTTTTCTCTTGCCATTTTCCCAGTGATGATCCTGCAGAATCTAGTAAAATGTATCTTGGGGAATATGTGAATATTGGACAAAAAACCCTTGTTCGGTGCTTGAAACTTCATTGTTAAATCACCAGTTTTTTGTTATTTAAGTACTCAGAGGAAGTGTGTTCTACCGAATTACTGTTGTAAATGTTTATAAAGAGAGATGCAAAGAAAAGCTGCAAAAGGCCGAAAAGTACAAAAGTTGATCATCTGAAAGAGAAGTTATCTGACTGCATTTCTGTTTATATTATAAAAGGGAAGTATCTGTATTCTTTTTGGCATCTTGGTAATATCCCTTGGTTGCCTTGTTTCATGCTTTAGATTTGTAGACTGGAGGCAACTTAGAAGCACAGAATTTGTGTAGAACTCCTTCATGTGATAGTAAGTTCTGCTTTACTGACATAATGACATAATAAGGATTTTGGAAAGCACACTCTATTCATGATTTATCATGTGAGGGCAAATTCTACATAAATTGTCTTTCCAGATTCTTTCAGCCGTTCTGAAGCATAAAACAAGACAAGAAAGAATGATGCAAGTGAATATTCCAGATATCTTGAGTCATAATATTTAGGATTATGGGACAATTCAGCAGACTCTCTTTTCCTTTTGAGGTTTTTCTCTTATAATTTATAGCAGCTGAAGGGCTGGAGTGCATTTCATTTGCCGTATTCTGAAAGTAAACTCTGAAATTTTAATTGTACACATTTTTTGCTTTTTTGCTGTAGTTCTTGGACTATTTTAAAAATTGCTTGAGAAATCCTGTTAGTTAAGAGGGCCTTTGGGGGATCCTAACATTGGGCACATTCACAACTCCTTCCCCGGGCTAGTTTCTGATTAAAGGCTTCTTGTCAGATGGGAAGAGTAAGCCACCTTCCTATAGGAAGGGTACATTATCCACACCCATAGCAGCTAAATCAAAAGTAGTACTGATATTTGGCTTGGAAGAGGAGCGGGTTGTTTGGGCTCTTCTGGGCAAGGAAATTGTGCAAAGTAAGAGGAAACTTAAGTTGAGATGGATGTGTGGGGAGGAAACAAACTTTTTTTTTTAAATTGGAGACTGTAAAATATGATCGGTTTTGCAATTGTATGGGGATGTGTGGGAATAAAAGGTTTACTGTTTTGAATGAGATATTTTTTGTTGTAAGATGCAATTAATGTTTATGAACAAGGCTGCTGGATTGCAATACTTTCCACATTTAATAACTGCTTATATGAAGTCAACCAAATACAAATAGCTGAGCAGACTTTTCATCTGTACGTTGATTATGTTTAAATGTTCAACAAGGAATATATGTTTTATGAAGCAGATGTGTGCTTCATAATTACAACTTAATTGGTTGTAATTGAACAATTGTCGCAGCATAGCTTATTTTTTTAACTTGTTCATTGTTACAGATGCAATGAATCTATGCTTGAGCCTGATTACACAAGGTTTGGAAGAAACTGCTTTCCAGGTGTTGAAAACCTTTCCCACATTTCAGTCTGAGAACCAAAATGGAGATTCATTAGATCTTGGCAACTTCTTCATCCGGCACTGTATTAATCTAGACATGGTAAGACAGAGCAACTTGGTGATAATCCCATAATATAATAAAAGTTATACTCAAGCCAATACACGTTAATGCTATGCTTATGTTATGTTCTTAGTTCACCAGCTCAAAATGCTCCCTTTGCAACCAATACCATTAGTATTTCATTCGAGTGGTACAGAGCCCAAACTACTCTCTCCATCGACCACTCCATTTTCCTTTGGGACTGCCATAACATGCTCTTTTCCTACTTGTCCCATTGCAGTCAGCACAACACCAGCAATGTTTTTTTTCTCCTGCCACTGCAACTTCATCTCCAGAGTACCCCAAGGTTCCATTCTTCATTCCTTCTTTTCTCTTGTTTACATGTTGCTCCTCCATGATATTTTTCATTGGCATTTTGTCAGTTTCCATATGCATGCTAGTGGCATCCAGCTCCATTTCTCCATCACCCCCTCGACTCCATGACCATCTCTGTGTTGTTGGACTGTGTGTTCAATATCAAGACATGGATGAACTCCTCATATTGAGCATTGGGAAGACCCAAAGCCAACTTGGTCGGCCCCAGCCTTGTGCACTGAGCCCTTGCCCCTGAATTCCCCTGCTTGGCTGCCTACTCTTCAGGTAACTCAACCATAACCTTGGAATACTCTCCCTGAACCCATTCACTTGCTACTTCTGTCCCCTACTTTAAAAGCCTCTACAAAACCTTGCTTTTCAACCAAACCTTTGGTTATTTTCTTAAGTATTCTACCGCTTAGTGTTATTTCTGCTCTATAAAGTGCCTTTGGACATTTGTTATGTTAGAGGCTTGCTATATAAATCCAAATTGTTGGAAGGGTATAAGTGTTAATTCTTCTGCTGGATGCTTTTCACAATTAAGTGTATGGCATAAAAAAAATCACCTCATTATTACACTTCGCTGAAATCCTAGTAACTAGTTCTATTTGTGGTAAGGATGCTTTCTTACGAAGAAATTGATTTCTACTTTTTCCCCTTGTATTATAGCCATTGGACAAGCTGTGTCACTTCTGTGAGGGATTAAAGGAGGCCAATCTGCACTCAACTCCTTTCCAGTTTGCACTTTACTGTGCTCTGGATGCCAAAAAAACTGGTACGTATTATATGTAAAACTTGAAGTTTGGGAGACATTGCTAAAGAGCATTGATCGTTTCTGACGCACCCTTTCGTCATAGACTTGGGTAAAGTTTAAAATTCTAAAACTTTAAGGGGATGGCATTTCCGTAGCCCTCAATGTGGAAGTTTAGAACATGTTAAACTGGAGTGTATTTTTTTATCTCCAACCCAAAATCTCCTTTGCTATGCTCGATTGCCTTCTATAACTAGAAAGGAACTATTTAGGTTGGTATTACGAAAGTTTTGTCAAAGGGCATAATCTTACCAACCAATCTTAATGCTTCAATATACTGCACAGTGGAATGAGTTTTATGTACGAAGAGAAAACTACTTCAATCAAATTGTTCCCAATTCCTCCTCTTCGCATTTACAACCAATTACCATCTCATTGAGGCCAAAACTACAATTTGAATGTATTTGTATGAATTCAGTTTGCACAAAAGCAAAAGAAAGCACTAAGAATAGCTTCACAAGTATACTTAACATATGAGAAAGATTTAGGTCAGCCGACAAGAATTTCAAAGTATCTTCTCCAAAGAGGGTTTCTCTTTGTCCAGTAAACTGCAGGAGTTCCTGATATATTAGTATGTGGGAGTAACGGCAGCCCTGTTATCCCCACAGAGCCCAGCATTGCCTTTGACATAACTGAAACTGAACTGAGAAATAACCCAACAGGCTGCAGTGTATAACCGGGATTAATAGGCCTCTGAGCAGAGTTGACAATTGAGCCATGTTAAATGCAGACTTTGCGAGATTCACTGCAATGCAATCATCGCAATTATAAGTAGTAACTGCCTCAACTAATGTCATTACTTCTCTTTAATTCACATGAGGCTAAATTCATGGGATGGAAAGAAAATGCTTAGTTTAGGGGTTTGCTAGTGCTGTTGGGGAGGGTTTAAACTAATTTGACAGGGGGATGGGCACCAGGATGTACCATTAGAAAGGAGAAACAAGGTGCACAGAGGATTGGGAGAGACAGATAGCACTAGAGTAAGAAAAAGTACGGTATTAGGTGGGGTCAGACAAAGAGCGAATACAAGGAGGGCCAAGATAGATTTGCAGTGCATGTGTATAAACGCATGAAGCGTGGTAAATAAGGTTGGTGAGCTGCAGGCGCAAATAGCCACATGGGACTATGATGTCATGGCAATAACAGAGACCTGGCTCAAAAAAGGGCAGGATTGGGTGCTAAATATTCCTGGATATAAGGTGTTCAGGAAAGATAGGAAAGGTAAAAACGGAGGTGTGGTGGCAGTATTGATTAAGGAGAATATTACAGTGCTGGAGAGAGAGAATTTCCTGGAGGGGACAAGGACAGAATCTATTTGGTTAGAGTTAAGAAACAATAGAGGTGCCATTACACTACTAGATGTATTCTATAGGCCACCAACTAATGAGAAGGATACAGAGGAACAAATTTGCAGGGAAATTACAGAGAGGTGCAAGAACTATAGAGTAGTGAAACTGGGGAACTTCAACTATCCTAATATAGACTGGGATAGTAATAGTGTAAAGGGCAGAGCAGGGGAAGAATTTCTGAAGTGTGTTCAGGAGAACCTTCTTGATCAGTACGTTTCCAGCCCACGAGGAAGGAGGCATTGCTGGATCTGGTTCTGGGGAATGAGGTGGGTCAAGTGGAGCAAGTGTCAGTCGGGGAACACTTGGGAAACAGTGATGATGGTATCATAAGGTTTAGATTAGCTATGGAAAAAGACTAGGAGCAATCTAGAGCAAAAATATTTGATTGGAGGAGGGCCAATTTCAGTGGGTTGAGAATGGATTTGGCCCAGGTAAATTGGAATTAAAGATTGGTTGGCAAAACTGTAATCGAACAATAGGCTGCCTTTAAAGAGGAGATGGTTTGGGTACAGTTGAGGTACATTCAGAGCTCCCTGGATTATGAAAGAGCTAGAGAGTAAGATGAAGCAGAAAAAGGGGGCATATGACAGATGTCAGTTTGAGAATACAAGTGAGAACCAGGCTGAATATAGAAAGCTCAGAGAGGAAGTGAAAAAGGAAATATGAGGGGCAAAGAGAGAGTATGAGAATAGACTGGCAGCTAACATAAAAGGGAATCCAAAAGTCTTCTGTAGACTTATAAATAATAAATGGGTAGTAAGCGAAGGTATGGGGCCAATTAGGGACCAAAAAAGAGACCTACGCATGGAGGCAGAGGGCACGGCTGAGGTACTAAATGAGTACTTTGCATCTGTCTTTACCAAGGAAGAAGATGCTGCCAAAGTCAAAGTGAAAGAGGAGGTAGTTGAGATACTGGATGGGATAAAAGTTGATAAAGAGGAGGTACTACAAAGGCTGGCTGTACTTAAAGTAGATAAGTCACCAGGACCAGATGGGATGCATCCGAGGATGCTGAGGGAGGTAAGGGTGGAAATTGTGGAGGTACTGGCCATAATCTTCCAATCCTACTTAGATATGGGGGTGGTGCCAGAGGACTAGAGAATTGCAAAAAAGGGTGTAAGGATAAACCCAGCAACTACAGGCCAGTCAGTTTAACCTCGGTGGTGGGGAAGCTTTTAGAAACGATAATCTGGAACAGAATTAACAGTCACTTGGACAAGTGTGGATTAATTAAGGAAAGCAAGTGTGGATTAATTAAGGAAAGCCAGCACGGATTTGTTAAAGGCAAATTGTGTTTAACTAACTTGATTGAGTTTTTTGATGAGGTAACAGTTGGTTGATGAGGGGAATGCGGTTGATGTGTACGTGGATTTCCAAAAGGCGTTTGATAAAGTGCCACATAATAGGCTTGCCAGCAAAGTTGAAGTCCATGGAATAAAAGGGACAGTGGCAACATGGATACAAAATTGCCTAAGTGACAGGAAACAGAGAGTAGTGGTGAATGGTTGTTTTTTGGACTGGAGGAAGGTGGTGTTCCCCAGGGGTTGGTACTGGGACTACTGCTTTTCTTGATATATATTAATGACTTGGACTTGGGTGTACAGGGCACAATTTCAAAATTTGCAGATGACACAAAACTTTGAAGTATAGTGAACAGTGAGGAGGATAGGGATAGACTTCAAGAGGACAAAGAGAGGCTGGTGGAATGGGCGGACACGTGGCAGATGAAATTTAATTCAGAAAAGTGCAAAGTGATACATTTTGGTAGGAAGGATAATGAGAGGCAATATAAACTAAAGGGGGTGGATGAACAGAGAGACCTGGGGGTATATGTGCACAAATCGTTGAAGGTGGCAGGGCAGGTTGAGAAAGCAGTTAAAAAAGCATATCGGTTCCTGGGCTTCATAAATAGAGTACAAAAGCAAGGAAGTTGTGATGAACCTTTATAAAACTTTGGTTTGGCCTCAACTGGAGTATTGTGTCCAATTCTGGGCACCGCGCTTTTGGAAGGATGTGAAGACCTTGGAGAGGGTGCAGAAAAGATTTACGAGAATGATTCCAGGGATGAGGAACTTCAGTTCTATGATCCAAAATTCTATAGATTATGGAACAGTTCCTGCAGATTGGAGGGTGGCAAATGTAATCCCACTATTTAAAAAAGGAGGGAGAGAGAAAACAGGGAACTACAGACCAGTTAGCCTAACATCAGTAGTAGGGAAAATGCTAGAGTCTATTATAAAGGATGTGATAACAGGACACTTAGAAAATATCAACAGGATTAGACAAAGTCAACATGGATTTATGAAAGGGAAATCGTGTTTGACAAACCTACTGGAGTTTTTTGAGGATGTAACTGGTAGAATAGATAAGGGAGAACCAGTGGATGTGGTGTATTTGGATTTTCAGAAGACCTTTGATAAAGTCCCACATAGGAGGTTAGTGTGCAAAATTAAAGCACATGGGATTGGGGGTAATTTTCTGGCATGGATTGAAAATTGGTTAACAGACAGGAAACAGAGAGTAGGAATAAATGGGTCTTTTTCGGGGTGGCAGACGGTGACTAGTGGGGTACCACAGGAATCAGGGCTTGGGCCCCAGCTATTCACAATATATATCAATGATTTGGATGAGGGAACCAAATGTAATATTTCCAAGCTTGATGACAACACGAAACTAGGTGGGATTGAGTTATGAGGAGAGTGCAAAGAGGCTTCAAGGCTATTCAGACAAGTTGAGTGAGTGGGCAAATACATGGCAGATGCAGTATAACGTCGATAAATGTGAAGTTATCCACTTCCGTAGGAAAAACAGAAAGGCAGAGTATTATTTAAATAGTGATAGATTGGGAAATGTTGATGTACAGAGGGCCTTGGGTGTCCTTGTACACCAGTCACTGAAAGCAAACATGCAGGTGCAGCAAGCAGTTAGGAAGGCAAATGGTATGTTGGCCTTCATTGCAAGAGGATTTGAGTACAGGAGCAAGAATGTCTTACTACAGTTATACAGGGCCTTGGTGAGACCACACCTGGACTACTGTGTGCAGTTTTGGTCTCCTTACCTAAGAAAGGATACACTTGCCATAGAGGGAGTGCAGCGAAGGTTTACCAAAGTGATTCCATCTCCGCATCATGGCCACTATCGACACCACAAACTGCCGGCTCAAAGTGGAGAGAATCGCCAAGAAGATCGCGCATATCGACACAGACATCAAGTATCTACAGAGATGCAAGAAAGCAGACAAGATCCCGAAAGGACTACAGATCACGAACCCACTCAAGTCGACATACAACACAGACTACGCTGAAAGACTCTGCCGTCGTACCTCTCGCACACTCCTCAACCATCTCGTATGCCAGCTCTACAGCAAACGCCGCAACCTCGAAACCAAGATAGAGTCCATGCTCTCAGCCTGTGCTCAGGACACAGCAGACCAGCTACGAGACACCGCCAAACAGACGAGGCAACGGAACTACGCTGCCTACATGCGCATCAAGAACAGGAAGCTTGAGAAACTCTGCATCACCACCAGCAGCAACCAAGCCTCCCCCGGTACCACGGTTGCAACCACAGGGAAGTTCATCGTCAACTTGTCCGACCACACCCTTCAACCAGACGAAATCAAAGTTCTCAGCCGAGGGCTCATTTTCTGCCCCACCACCAAAATGGACCCCATCGGTCTCGCGGCAGACACAGAGGAATTCATCAGGAGAATGAGGATCCGGGAATTCTTCCACGAATCCCAAGATGTCAGCAACGAACCCAATGAGACAATCAATGATCCGGAACAGCAGACAGACGGACTCGCAGTGCAGCAACCGAAGAAGAAAGAGTCAAATTGGACCCCTCCGGAGGGTCGCTGCCCGAAGCTTGACATGTATGCTCAAGCTGTCAGGAGATGCATCAACGCCAGATTCATCAGTCGCACTCACAAGACAGTCCAGAATGTCACCCGAGCACAACGCAACGCCATCCACGCTCTCAAGACCAACCGCAACATCGTCATCAAACCAGCGGACAAAGGAGGAGCCATCGTCATACGGAAGAATGGACTATTGCAAAGAAGCATACCGACAACTGGACAACCTGGAACACGACAGACAGTTACCCGCAGATCCGACCAAAGAACACACCCGCCAACTCAATAGACTGATCAAGACCTTCGATGCAGACCTTCAAAGCATCCTACGCGCTCTCATCCCACGTACTCCCCACGTGGGAGACTTCTACTGCCTCCCAAAGATACACAAAGCCAACACACCCGGACGTCCTATCGTATCAGGCAACGGAACCCTGTGTGAGAACCTCTCTGGATACGTCGAGGGCATCCTGAAACCCATCGTACAGGGAACCCCCAGCTTCTGACGCGACACCACAGACTTCTTACAGAAACTCAGCACCCATGGACCAGTTGAACCAGGAACACTCCTCGCCACGATGGACGTATCGGCACTCTACACCAGTATCCCCCACGATGACGGCATCGCTGCAACAGCCTCGGTACTCAACACCAACAACAGCCAATCTCCAGACGCCATCCTACAACTCATCCGCTTCATCCTTGACCACAATGTCTTCACCTTCGACAACCAGTTTTTTACCCAAACACACGGAACAGCCATGGGGACCAAATTCGCACCCCAATACGCCAACATCTTCATGCACAAGTTCGAGCAAGACTTCTTCGCTGCACAGGCCCTCCAACCAACGCTGTACACCAGATACATCGACGACATTTTCTTCCTTTGGACCCACGGCGAAGGATCACTGAAAAGACTACACGATAACATAAACAAGTTCCATCCCACCATCAAACTCACCATGGACTACTCCTCAGAATCGGTTTCATTCCTGGACACACGAATCTCCATCAAAGACGGACACCTCAGCACTTCACTCTACCGCAAGCCCACGGACAACCTCACGATGCTCCACTTCTCCAGCTTCCACCCTAACCACGTTAAAGAAGCCATCCCCTATGGACAAGCCCTGCGAATACACAGGATCTGCTCAGACGAGGAGGAACGCGATGGACACCTACGGACGCTGAAAGACGCCCTCGTAAGAACGGGATATGACGCTCGACTCATCGATCGACAGTTCCGACGGGCCACAACGAAAAATCGCATAGACCTCCTCAGAAGGCGAACACGGGACACAACCAACAGGGTACCCTACGTCGTCCAGTACTTCCCCGGAGCGGAGAAACTACGCCATGTTCTTCGCAGCCTTCAACATGTCATCGATGACGACGAACACCTCGCTAAGGCCATCCCCACGCCTCCACTACTCGCCTTCAAACAGCCGCCTAACCTCAAAAGTACCATCGTTCGCAGCAAATTACCCAGCTTTCAGGATAACAGCAACCACGACACCACACAACCCTGCCACGGCAACCTCTGCAAGACATGCCAGATCATCAACACAGATACCATCATCACACGTGAGGGCACTACCCACCAGGTACATGGTACATACTCATGTGACTCTGCCAACGTTGTCTACCTCATACGTTGCAGGAAAGGATGCACCGGAGCATGGTACATCGGCGAGACCATGCAGACACTGAGACAACGTATGAACGGACACTGCGCAACAATCGCCAGGCAGGATTGTTACCTCCCAGTCGGGGAACACTTCAGCAGTCAAGGACATTCAGCCTCGGATCTGCAGGTAAGCGTTCTCCAAGGCGGCCTTCGAGACACACGACAACGCAAAATCATCGACCAGAAACTGATAGCCAAGTTCCGCACCCATGAGGACGGCCTCAACCGAGATCTTGGGTTCATGTCACGCTACACAACGTAGAGTCATCCAGACTCGAGTCGTCGTTGGCTTGTTCACAGATGTGATTTCCAGTAAAAAAAAAAGTAAAAATTTTAAAGTTTATGGTTTTCCATACAGACTGCATTTGACACATTAGACCCCCTGTGACCCCACCTCATTGTCTCAATTGTATCTTGCTATGTCTTTAATGTGGTGCCTTCCTGGCTGACCTGATTGTTTCTCTGCCGAGGTGTGATGAAAGGCAGTCAGATAGATTAACTGTAGTCATCTGAGATTGTACGCTACACAGGCATTGTTCTCTGTCTATATATGCTTTGCCGATTCGTATTCCTTCACTTCACCTGACGAAGGGGCAGCAGCTCTGAAAGCTTGTGATTTCAAATAAAACTGTTGGACTATAACCTGGTGTTGTGCAACTTCTCACTTTTGTCCACCCCAGTCCAACACCAGCATCTCCGCATCAAAGTGATTCCTGGGATGGCAGGACTGTCGTATGAGGAGAGATTGGGTCGACTAGGCCTGTATTCACTAGAGTTTAGAAGAATGAGGGGGGATCTCATTGAAACGTATAAAATTCTGACAGGGCTAGACAGACTGGATGCAGGGAGGATGTTTCCCCTGGCTGAGGGGTCTAGAACGAGGGGTCACTGTCTCAGGCTAAGGGGTAGGACATTTAGGACTGAGATGAGGAGAAATTTCTTCACTCAGAGGCTAGTGAACCTATGGAATTCTCTACCACAGAAGGTTGTGGAGGCCAAGTCACTGAATATATTTAAGAAGGAGATAGATAGATTTCTAGACACAAAAGGCATCAAGGGGTATGGGGAGAGAGCGGGAATATGGTATTGAGATAGCGGATCAGCCATGATCATATTGAATGGTGGAGCAGGCTCGAAGGGCCGAATGGCCTACTATTTTTCTATGTTTCTATATAGACTGGGGTTGTTCTCCTTCGAGCAGAGAAGATTGAGAGGAGATTTGATAGAGGTGTTCAAAATCATGAGGGGTCTGGACAGAGTAGATAGAGAGAAACTGTTCTCATTGGCAGAAGGGTCGGTAACCAGAGGAGACAGATGTAAGGTGATTGACAGAAGAACGTTAAGGGCTACGGGGAAAGTGCAGGGGAGTGGGACTAGCTGAAGTGCTCTTGCAGAGAACTGGCACAGGCTCGACGGGCCGAATGGCCTCTTCCGTGCTGTAACCATTCTATGATTCTAGTATCTATCAGTTTAGTACTTGTGATGATTAAGTAGTTTCCTTTTATATTTCCAGGAATGTCAATTGAGCTCATGAAGATCATGCAGAAGGAAGGTTTCCCTGTTAGGCCCCATTATTTTTGGCCTGTGCTAGCACAACATCAGAAAGAAAAGAACATACAAGGTTTGTGATATTCTAACCCTTTTCATTTGCTGAATGTTTGCAATAAGACCAGCAACTATTTGCTATTTGACTCTTGAATGGGTAACATAGAAACATAGAAGATAGGAGCAGGAGTAGGCCATTCGGCCCCTCGAGCCTGCTCCGCCATTTAATGAAATCATGGCTGATCATCCAAATTCAGTACCCTGTCCCTGCTTTCTCTCCATATCCCTTGATCCTTTTAGCCGTAAGAAATATATCTAACTCCTTCTTGAATATATTTAATGAATTGGCCTCAACTGCCTTCTGTGGTAGAGAATTCCACAGGTTCACCACTCTTTGGGTGAAGAAATTCCTCCTCATCTCAGTCCTAAATGGCTTACCCCTTATCCTTAGACTGTGACCCCTGGTTCTGGACTCCCCCGCCATCAGGAACATCCTTCCTGCGTCTAGTCCTGTTAGAATTTTATAAGTTTTAATGAGATCCCCTCTCATTCTTCTAAACTCTAGCGAATACAAGCCCAATCGTCCCAATCTCTCTTCATACGTCATTCCTGCCATCCCAGGTATCAGTCTGGTGAATCTTCGCTGCACTCCCTCCATGGCAAGAACATCCTTCCTCAGATAAGGTGACCAAAACTGCACATAATACTCAAGGTGTAGTCTCACCAAGGCCTTGTACAACTGCAGCAAGACATCCTTGCTCCTGTACTCTAATCCTCTCGCTATGAAGCCCAACATACCATTTGCCTTCTTAACCGCCTGCTGCACCTACATGCTTACCTTCAACAACTGGTGCACAAGGACACCCAGGTCTCGTTGCACTTCCCCTTTTCCCAATCTATTGCCGTTCAGATAATCTGCCTTCCTGTTTTTGCCACCAAAGTGGATAACCTTGCATTTATCCACATTATACTGCTTCTGCCCAATCACCCAACTTGTCCAAATCATACTGGAGTTTCTCTGCATCCTCCTCACAACACACACGCCCACCCAGCTTTGTGACGTCTGCAAACTTGGAGATATTACATCTAGTTCCCTCGTCCAGATCATTAATATATATTGTGAATAACTGGGGTCCTAGCACCGATCCCTGCGGTACCCCACTAGTCACTGCCTGCCACTCGGAAAAAGACCCATTTATTCCAACTCTTTGCTTCCTGTCTGCCAACCAGTTCTCTATCCAAGTCAGTACCTTACCCCCAATCCCATGTGCTTTAACTTTGCACGCTAATCTCTTATGCGGGACCTTATCGAAAGCCTTCTGAAAGTCCAAATACATCACATCCACTGGTTCTCCCTTATCTATTCTACCAGTTACATCCTCAAAAAATTCCAGTAGATTAGTCAAGCATGATCTACCTTTTGTAAATCCATGTTGACTTTGTCCGATCCTGTCACTGTTTTCCAAGTGCTCTGCTATTACATCTTTTATAATGGACTCTAGCATTTTCCCCACTACCGATGTCAGGCGTACAATATAATTACTATAATTCTCCATTTTCTCTCCCACCTTTTTTTTAAATAGTGGGGTTACGTTAGCTATCCTCCAATCCATGGGAACTGTTCCAGAGTCTATAGAATTTTGGAAGATGACCAGCAATGAATCTACTATTTCTAGGGCCACTTCCTTAAGTACCCTAGGATGTAGATTATCAGGCCCTGGGGATTTATCGGCCTTCAATCCTGTCAATTTCCCTAACACCATTTCCCTACAAATACTGATTTCATTCAGTTCTTCCCTCTCATTAGACCCTATGTTCCCCGACATCTCTGGGAGGTTATTTGTGTCCTCCTTTGTGAAGACAGAACCAAAGTATGTATTTAATTGGTCAGCCATTTCTTTGTTCCCCATTATAAATTCCCCTGATTCTGACTGCAAGGGACGAACGCTTGACTTCACCAATCTTTTTCTCTTCACATATCTAAAGAAGCTTTTACAGTCAGTTTTTATGTTCCCTGCAAGCTTACTCTCATACTCTCTTTCCCCCCTCTTAATTAATCCCTTTGTCCTCCTTTGCTGAATCCTAAACTGCTCCCAATCCTCAGGTTTGCTGCTGTTTCTGGCCAATTTATATGTCCTGTCCTTGAATCTTATGCTATCCCTAATTTCCCTTGTTAGCCATGGTTGAGTCACTTTTTTTATTTTTATGCCAAACAGGGATGAACAAATTCTGTAGTTCATCCATGCAATCTTTAAATGTTTGCCATTGCCTATCCACCGTCAACCCTTTAAGTAACGCTCCCCAATTCATCCTAGCCGATTCGCGCCTCATACCAGCGTAGTTTCCTTTATTTAAATTCAGGACCCTAGTCTCTGAGTCAACTACTTCACTCTCCATCTTAATGAAGAATTCTATCATATTATGATCGCTCCTCCCCAAGGGGCCTCACACAACAAGATTGCTAATTAATCCTTTCTCATTACATAATACCCAGTCTAAGATGGCCTGATCTCTAGTTGGTTCCTCGACATATTGGTCCAGGAAACCATCCCGTATACACTCTAGGAATTCCTCCTCCACAGTATTGTTACTAATTTGGTTAGCCCAATCTATATGTAGATTAAAGTCACCCATGATAACTGCTGTGCCCTTATTGCACGCGTCTCTAATTTCCCGTTTAATGCCATCCCCAACCTCAGCATTACTGTTTGGGGGTCTGTATACAACTCCCACTAATGTTTTCTGCCCCATGGTATTTCTCAGCTCTACCCATACAGATTCCACATCATCAGAGCTAATATCCTTCCTTACTATTGTGTTAATCTCCTCTTTAACCAGCAATGCTACCCCACCTCCTTTTCCTTTTTGCCTGTCTTTCCTGAATATTGAATACCCCTGGATGTTGAATTCCCAGCCTTGGTCACCCTGGAGCCATGTCTCCGTAATCCCAATTATATCATATCCGTTTACATCTATTTGCGCAGCTAATTCATCCACCTTATTACGAATGCTCCTCGCATTAAGACACAGCCTTCAGGCTTGTTTTTTAACACTCTTCGCCCTTTTAGAATTATTAAAGTGAGGTAAGTGAGGAGCAAAGGGCAGATAAGAAAGCTTCAACAGGATCCTAAGCAAATGAGACTGATCCTAAGTGGGAAGCACACAGTTTTGCAGCAGTAGTTTAAAATCTTGTGTGGCAATAATTTAAAATCCAATCTTGGGTCCTAATCCCATTCCAGTTCCTCAAGTAACTAATTTGTCTAATCTGTGTCTGCACTTGTTAAATAAATCAACATGTGTTTTTGTTTTTTTGAAGATGAACATTAATTATAATTATATTCCATGTAAAATCAATGAATGATTAGTTTTTTTTATTGATGGCTCTTGTATATTTCGCATTTTTATACACAAGAAATTCTTCTACCTATAGCTCTTCAAAAAAAAAGAGCTTAATACCTATAAGCAAACATTTGTCTTAAAGAATTGAATTGTAGAGCAATGCTTATATAAAAATGTCTCAAATGTTTTACACAGTTACTTACCTTTTGGAGTGTAGTGACTGATGTAGGCAAACATTGCAGTCATTCTGCACCAGCAGTGTCCCACATACATCAAGGAGATGAATACATTTTTTTTTTGTATTCATTAAAGAACTGGATATTAGGCAGAGCACTGGGAAAATTTCTTGCTTTTTGACTAGTGCCATGCAATCTTCACTATCTAACTGAACACGCAGCTGGGACCTTGCTGTAATGGATGTCACCTCCAACAATTCAGCAATTCTACAGTACTGCACCTCAGTATTGCCACATAGATTATATGCTCAAGACTGGTGTGGGAATCAAACTCTCAACTCTCTGACCCAGTGATGAGGGTTCTACCAACTGAGCCAAGCTAGTATTAGTAGTGAAAGGATATAGTTTGCAAAGCTTAGTAACTCATTGGTTAGTTGCTTTATGAAGATATTTTTATGCCTCTGGTATGTACTGTCAATGAATTTTCCTATGTTTTACTGGTTTGCTAGAAAAGTGGCTTTAAGCTTTGTAGATGTATGTATTGATGACTTTCATTATCTATTGTACGTCAAGTCATGTTTTAATGACCTCTGAGTCTTGCCTTTTGAAAATTTCACATTTACCTACTGAAAAGATGTTTAGCAGTGCTGTGGAAATGTTGGTACAGAGCGTACAAACAAAGGAGTGCACTAACAAATAGGGTCCGGGTAAGAAAAAATGGTAATAATACAAATAGGGCCATAGTACAAAAAAATGTTAAGATGTCTAAAAATGTTAAAGACAAATCTAAAGGCACTGTCTCTGAATGCACGAAGCATTCGTAATAAAGTAGACGAATTAACAGCGCAAATAGATGTAAACAGATATGATATAATTGCGATTACGGGAGACATGGCTGCAGGGTGACCAAGCTGAATATGCAAGGATATTCGATATTTAGAAAGGACGGGCAAAAAGGAAAAGGAGGTGGGGTGGCATTGTTAGTAAAGGATGAAATCAGAGCAATAGTGAGAGAGGATATTGGCTCAGAAAATCAAGATGTCGAATCAGTCTGGGTAGAGCTAAGAAGCACCAAGGGGCAGAAAACATTAATGGGAGTTGTCTATAGGCCTCCAAACAGTAGTGGTAATGTAGGGGACAGCATTAAACAGTAAATTAGAGATGCATGTAGCAAGGGTATTACAGTAATCATGGGTGACTTTACTCTACAAACCAAATTAGCAATAATACTGTGGAGGATGAATTCCTGGAGTGTGTACGAGATGGTTTTTTAGACCAGTACATTGAGGAGCCAACTAGGGAACAGGCTATCCTAGATTGGGTATTGTGCAATGAGAAGGGGTTAATTAATAATCTTGTTGTGTGGGGTCCTTTAGGGAAGAGTGACCATAACATGATAGAAAGTGAAGAAGTCCAATCCGAAACTAGGGTCCTAAATCTAAACAAAGGAAACTACAAAGGTATGAGGAGTGAGTTGGCTATGATAGATTGGGGAGCTTCATTAAAAGGCATGACGGTGGATAGGCAATGGCTAACATTTAAGAAACGAATGCATGAATTGCAACAGTTATACATTCCTTTCTGGCGCAAAAACACGAAAGGAAAAGCAGCCCAACCATGGCTAACAAAAGAAATTAAGGATAGTATTAGATCCAAAGAGGAGTCCTATGAAGTTACCAGAAAAAGTAGCAAGCCTGAAGATTGGGAGCAGTTTAGAGTTCAGCAAAAAAGGACCAAGAGATTGATTAAGAGGGGAGAAATAGAGTATGAGAGTAAACTTGCAAGGAACATAAAAGCGGACTGTAAAAGCTTCTACAAGTATGTAAAAAGAAAAAGATTGGTGAAGACAAATGTAGGTCCCTTACAGTCAGAAACGGGAGAATTTATAATGGGCAACAAGGAAATGGCAGAGCAATTAAACAAATACTTTGGTTCTGTCTTCACAGAAGAGGACACAAATAACTTCCCAGAAATGCTAGGGAACCAAGGGTCTAATGAAAAGGAGGAATTAAAGGAAATTAGTATTAGTAAAAAAATAGTGCTGGAGAAATTAATGGGTCTGAAAGCCGATAAATCCCCAGGGCCTAATAATCTGCATCCCAGAGTATTAAAAGAGGTAGCCATGGAAATAGTGAATGCATTGGTTGTCATCTTCCAAAATTCTATAGATTATGGAACAGTTCCTGCAGATTGGAGGGAGGCAAATGTAACCCCACTATTTAAAAAAAAAAAGGAGCGATAGAGAAAACTGGGAACTACAGACTGGTTAGCCTAACATCAGTAGTAGGAAAAATGCTAGAGTCTATTGTAAAGGATGTGATAACAGGACACTAAGAAAATATCAACGGGATTAGACACAGTCAACATGGATTTATGAAAGGGAAATCGTGTTTAACAAACCTACAAGAGTGTTTTGAGGATGTAACTGGTAGAATAGATAAGGGAGAACCAGTGGATGTGGTGTATTTGGATTTTCAGAAGGCCTTTAATAAAGTCCTACATAAGAGGTCAGTGTGCAAAATTAAAGCACATGGGATTGGGGCTAATATACTGGCATGGATTGAAAATTGGTTAACAGACAGGAAACAGAGAGTAGGAATAAATGGGTCTTTTTCGGGGTGGCAGGCGGTGACTAGTGTGGTACCGCAGGGATCAGTGCTTGGGCCCCAGCTATTCACAATATATATCAATGATTTGGATGAGGGAACTAAATGTAATATTTCCAAGTTTGATGACGACACGAAACTAGGTGGGATTGTTGATTGTGAGGAGGGTGCAAAGAGGCTTCAAGGCGATTTAGACAAGTTGAGTGAGTGGGCAAATACATGGCAGATGCAGCATAATGTGGATAAATGTGAAGTTATCCACTTCGGTAGGAAAAACAGAAAGGCAGAGTATTATTTAGATGGTGATAGATTGGGAAATGTTGATGTACAAAGGGACCTGGGTGTCCTTGTACACCAGTCACTGAAAGCAAACATGCAGGTGCAGCAAGCAGTTAGGAAGGCAAATGGTATGTTGGCCTTCATTGCAAGAGGATTTGAATACAGGAGCAAGGATGTCTTACTACAGTTTTACAGGGCCTTGGTGAGACCACACCTGGAGTACTGTGTGCAGTTTTGGTCTCCTTACCTAAGAAAGGATATACTTGCCATAGAGGGAGTGCAGCGAAGGTTCACCAGACTGATTCCTGGGATGGCAGGACTGTCATATGAGGGAGAGATTGGGTCGACTAGGCCTGTATTCACTACAGTTTAGAAGAATGAGGGGGGATCTCATAGAAACGTATAAAATTCTGACAGGGCTAGACAGACTGGATGCAGGGAGGATGTTTCCCCTGGCTGAGGGGTCCAGAACGAGGGTTCACAGTCTCAGGATACGGGGTCGGCCATTTAGGACTGAGATGAGGAGAAATTTCTTCACTCAGAGGGTGGTGAACCTGTGGAATTCTCTACCACAGAAGGCTGTGGAAGCCAAGTCACTGAATATATTTAAGAAGGAGATATAGATTTCTGGACACAAGGCATCAAGGGGTATGGGGAGAGAGCGGGAATATGGTATTGAGATAGAGGATCAACCATGATCATATTGAATGGCGGAGCAGGCTCGAAGGGCCGAATGGCCGACTCCTGCTCCTGTTTTTCTGTTTCTATGGTTTGCAGCTGCACTCCAATAGTATAGTTAAAAGGACTTCGAGGCAGACATATTGTAGAAGTTCTTTGTATTATGACGAGTCTGAGACGCTATGTTAGGAGTATAGATATTGGTGTAATATTGTAATTCACAGGTGCATGTTTAAATCATAAGTTGTCTGATTTTGATTATATTTCCTTTTTAAGACTTGAGACAATATGATGGATTTGTTTTTGTCCTGAAGGCTAATTGGGTTGCAGTTCCAAAGGCAGTGGTGGCACCCCTCTCGTACCTTGCTCAAGTGATGGTTCTTTGAGTGAATCTGAACAGTGAGTTGTAGGGGCCATGCCAGCTGAGCTTGATCTCATGCTGAACCAATCTCAGCAGAAGTCACTGCATAACGGTCAGGAGTGGGATCTCTATGTCCTTTAGAAGCTAATTATACCAGAGTTTAGGCTGCATGGGCTCAGGAACATATCACATTGTGCATTTACCTACTGAGCCTTTAAGTGGTCTGCGACTTCCTTTTAAGATGTTTCTTTTCCTGCTTTAGTCTCCCTGTACCAGATGCCATCACAGTTAAGGCGGTGGGTGATGTCACTGAAGATGATAGTGGCTTGGGGTGAATTTTTCTTCTAACTTGCACTCTCTATCTTTTAAGAAGCACCTGGACTCAGTTCAGTGTTCTTTCTCTTCCTTCACCCCATCCCCCATGACAGCATAGATGAGATCAGGAGTTCCGTATATGAGGAAGATTTTGGGTGTGAACCTTTGTCCCATCATTCTGTGGTGCAGTGCATTGCTGTAGTGTTTAATAATGTAAAATTGAATAAATATGCAGAATATTTCTTAATTAGTACACTTTCATGAGTAAAATAAAAAAAAACTGCAGTTAAAACTCTAGCACATTATAATGAGGATTGGAAACTGGCAAATGTGACACCATTGTTCAAGAAAGGGTGTAAGGACACTCCTAGTAACTACAGGCCAGTCAGTTTAACATCAATGGTGGGTAAAGTTTTAGAAACAATAATCAAGGAAAAAATTAACGGGCACTTGGAGAGGTTTATGCTAATTAAGGAGAGCCAACACCGATTTGTAAAAGGCAAATCGTGTTTGACTTATCTAATTGAATTTTTTAACGAAGTAACGGGGGGATTGATGAAGGGAATGCAATGGATGTTGTCTACATGGATTTTAGGAAGGCATTTGACAAGGTACCACATAGAAGGCTGGTTAACAAAATTGAGGCTCATGGAATAGGTGGGTCAGTTGCAGGTTGGATAAGGAATTGGCTTAAGGACAGAAAACAGCGAGTTGTGGTAAATGGCTGTTTTTCAGACTGGAGGATGGTAGACAGTGGTGTTCCCCAAGGGTTGGTGCTGGGGCCACTGCTTTTTGTGATATTTATAAATGACCTGGATATTGGAATACAGTAGAATTTCTAAATTTGCAGATGACACCAAACTTGGGGGTGTGGCAAACAGTGAGGATGATACTAATCGACTGCAGCAGGACATAGAAAGGCTAACAGAATGGGCAGACAGGTGGCAGATGGAATTTAATACAGAGAAGTGTGAGGTGATGCATTTTGGCAGAAGGAACAGGGAGAGGCAATATACACTTAATGGCACAGTTTTAAAGAGTGTGCAGGGACAGAGGGACATAGAAACTAGGAGCAGGAGTAGGCCATTCGGCCCGTCGAGCCTGCTCCACCATTCAATATGATCATGGCTGATCATCCAAATCCAGTACCCTGTCCCTGCTTTCTCACACAGAATCCCCATCGAGCCTGCACCGACACATATCCCACCCTATCCCCGTAACCCCACGTATTTAATTCCCCCTAACATATCCCATCCTATCCCCGTAACCCCACATATTTAATCCCCCCCTAACACTAAGGGTCAATTTATCATAGCCAAATCAACCTAACCCGCACATTTTTGGACTGTGGGAGGAAACCGGAGCACCCGGAGGAAACCCACGCAGACATGGGGAGAATGTGCAAACTCCACACAGACAGTCACCCAAGGCCAGATTCGAACCCGGGTCACTGGCGCTGTGAGGCACCAGTGCTAACCACTATGCCACCGTGTTGACCTGGGAGTTAATGTGCATAGGTCCCTGAAGGTGGCAGGACATATTGAGAGAGTGGTTAGCAAAGCATATGGGATCTTGGGCTTCATAAATAGAGGTATTGAGTACAAAAGTAGAGAAGTTATGCTGAACCTTTATAAAGCACTGGTTGGGCCACAACTGGAGTATTGCATCCAGTTCTGGTCACCACACTTTAGGAAGGATGTGAAGGCCCTTGAGAGGGTGCAGAGGAGATTTACCAGAATGTTTCTGGGGATGGGGGATCTTAGCTACAAGGACAGGTTGGAGAAGCTGGATTTGTTTTCATTAGAGCAAAGGAGGTTGAGGGGTGATTTATTAGAGACAAGATTATGATGGGTTTGGATAGGCTAGACGGGGAAAGGCTAGTCCCACCAGTTGATGGTACAAGGACTAGGGGACACAGATTTAAGGTTTTGGGCAAGAGATACAGGGGGGATGTGAGGAAAAACTTTTTTACGCAGCGAGTGGTGAGGATCTGGAACTCGCTGCCGATTTGAAGTGGAGACACTCAATGTTTTCAAGGGGAGGCTGGATAGGCACTTGAGGGAAATAAACTTGCAGGGCTACGGGGATAGAGCGGGGGAATGGGACTGACTGGATTGCTCCACAGAGAGCCGGCAAGGACTTGATAGGCCGAATGGCCTCCTTCTGTGCTGTTATGACTCTAATGATCCTGCAGGATATTGCCAGGTAATTGATCCAGTTCCTTTTTCGAGACATTTTTGTGTACTTCATATTTTGGCCTTGCTTCTTGAAGCCAATCTTTGACAAAGCATCTCCCTACTTCCCTCCAGTTATGGAGAATAAATAAGGGTTATTTCCAATCTGGTCATAAAGCGATGAAAGAAAAATTTGCTTTTTTTTTACAAAAAGTGATCTGATCGCTTTGTTTAGATTTTTTAGCTTGATACTATTAACATATCGTGTCCAGTTTAGGAAGCATGTCAAGACCATAAATTGAGTAAAAAGATTCACTTATGTGATACCAGGGATGACGGGCTTTAGTTATGAGGAGAGACTATAGAAACTGGTTTTCGAAAGGTTTTGATATGGTGAATAGCGAAAAAATATTTCCACTGGTTGGTGAATTGGTTAGAGGAAGGGATAAATTTAATATCATCAAAAGGATAAAAGGCGAGATTAGGACAATGTTTTTTTTAAACAGAGGGTTGTTGGGATGTGGAATACCCTACCAGAAACAGTGCTGGAAACAGAATCTGTAATTGTTGTTAAAAAGAAGTGGATAAATATTTGATAAAGGAAAATAAATAAAAAGTATGGTAAAAAGGTAGGGGGTTGCGGCTAAGTGGTTGGTTCTTTCATACAGCTGGCACAGGCATGATGGGCCAAATGGCCGCCTTCTGTGATGTATCATTCTATCAATTCTGCCTCAAAATCTCTTCCATTGTACACCTAAAAAACACATTTTAATTCAATGGTCTCCTGTCTTGCCAGTCGTTTTCATTGTTTATGTTGACTACCAGTGCATTTCATGTTGAGGGATTTGTGTAATTTCTGCAGGTTAATTAGTTTAAAAAATTGCATTTGATTACCTGAAAATTCAATATCACCCATGCGTTCAAGGAAGGGTATTCTTTTATGAGCGATATATTTTCTTGTGAAACTAAATTGTCTTTCTGCATATCAGAAACTACACAGAGTTTATATCTTTTTTAAAAAATGTCAATTTTATCTCCCAATTTTTAAAATATAAGTTTAGCCAATTTTGACTTTATTTTGTCACCCAAATTTCAGGTCTATTCTGAGACTCTAAAGCTCTTAAATAAATATTATGAATTGTATCGCATGTCTCAGCCTAGACACTGTACATCAGGCAAAGAAAATATGAAAGCTTGTTGCTTCTAGCTCTTTGTTATTTAATTTAACTGTCATTTCTTTCCCATAACTGCTTTTCACCGCTGTTAGTTGAAGGCACATCTGTTCCTATGCTTGTCAGAATTATAAAGTGTAAAAAAGAGAAGCAGCACTTTGCCTTGAACATTTGATTAAAAAAAAATTTGAAATCCTAAATCACACAGTATATTGAATAGGAGGAAATGAATTACTAAATGTCAAAAAAATGTTGGTTTCTGCTTACTCTGATTTATCAGATGTTCAACCAAAATTCTGCTTTTTTTTAAAAGATTTTTTAATTATTGTGACAAGGGCTAAGAACGGAATCGCCTATAACGGGTAGAAATTTGTCCAGGGAAAGGAAGGAAGTGTCAGTCAAATAAAGCAGAGCTAGAAGCAATGAATGTTAAATGTTTTCTTCAGTCTGACGTGTAGAATCTGTGTTTAGCAATGCGATGCACTTCGAAATACAGTACTTAAACCACTATCTGCTTAGTTCTCTTTGACCTGTTGCGTTGGCAGGTCAGATTGTTTCCTAGCCTGCCACTTGACTGTGCCCTACTGTGACAATTCTCGGAGTTCCTACTTGTTAAGAAAACAAATATTTTTGCATCTAATTTATTATAGTTCCACGGGCTGCATTTTGATCATGGGCATATTTATTCTTTCCAATCTGTGGGATGAGATTTTGCACACAATATTAAACCTGTATTAAATAATGAACTGTTCATCATCGTGAAAACCTATTTGCATAGAGAGCTGAAACTTTTTTTTTATCATAGACTGCCTGTTGCATTCAACATACACAGGAAAATGTAAAAAAAAATAAAAATTGGATTGTTTTTTAAAACATAGGCTGCCTGCTGTCTGTTGTAAGAATATCTCAATGGTTGGTTCTAGAAGTCTATCTGAAATTTTAAAAATATATTGCAGCCCCTGGACTTCCAAATAAACTGTTGGCTTTGGAGAGTGCCTAAGTTCTGAGGTGTTCAACTTTGTTCAACCTGGGGCAGGTCCCCTGCCTACTCTCCTATGTGAGGAAAACTATGTGGGAGAAATGAAAAATGATGAGGGAAGGAAAAGTTAATTTTATCCTATGCCAAAAGAATTGCAAATTTTCCAAATAACAAAAAAAATGCAATTTGACAGAATAGCCTGAAGTTTTGACTGTGCAGTGTGTTTGATTTAAATGCATTATTTATGACACCGTTGTCACCAAGCTTATTTAGTCTGTTGGTACCAATATGTTATTAGAAGAATTGCACTTAACCGGGTACACTATTGTTGTACCAGTGATTGTGTGATAACTCACAATCTCAAATTGCTCCCATTACTGCCACCACCAGGAACTTGTCCTGATTATATGTAATTCAGATTGCTTTCTCCATGTACAATCCCAAGTTTGGAAGGGCGTAACTATTCATGTGCTCATAGTATGAAAATTTTGCATGTCCACCATTGCACGTTGCAGAAATTTCAGTGACCGCACTGAATGAGCTGTGTATTTTGGAAATTACTTCAGGACTAGAATAACTAAAATGCTAGATGTTGACTGAATAAAATGGTGATTTGTGTGGCAGTTTGAGCGTTTATCAGCAAGAAGAAGTCAGAATTGTCAACCTTGGTAGAGAAACAATTAGTTTTTAATTGCTCTGGTTGCAGTTAGTAAGGTTGGATGGTTTTTGAGGGTCGATGGGATAGGCTGAGAAAGATGGATCTCAAATTCAAATTCGAAGTGAAGTGAGGAAATGAGACTGAGATACAAATTATAAGGAGCAAGCATCAGGCTAAAATGTAAGAAGGGTTCACAACACTCAACTTTCATACCCTCTTCCCAATTTTATGCCAAGTATGTTTTGGCAATTTTCATAAACCTGGTCTAATTGCATGCTTATGGCTATAAATTCATTTAAATTAACCCAAAAAGAGAGGTTTTAAATACTGTAAGTATGGTTAAAAGAATGGCAAGTGCATGATTATCATCAGAACTGGTGGTAAATGTTGTGGTAAATGTTATGGTAAAACAACTTCATAATCAGCGAATTGTAATTGTACAGACACTATACAGTACTCTTGGAAATGATAGAAAATTATGTCAGTAAAATTGTAGCTCTGGGAAATTACTGTGAAATGATTAAAATTAATCTCTCGAGTTATGGAAGTGAACATGTGAAGTAATTTTAATGGACTTTTCTCATTCCAAAAGGTAGGATTGATGCTTGGGCTTTGAATTAAGGCATTTCAGAACGGAGATTTTTGTCTGCCAAGCATTACCGT
The DNA here is from genome assembly GCA_030390025.1 of Squalus acanthias. Taxonomy (NCBI): domain Eukaryota; kingdom Metazoa; phylum Chordata; class Chondrichthyes; order Squaliformes; family Squalidae; genus Squalus; species Squalus acanthias. The sequence continues at coordinate 26,457,858 of CM059436.1, read as the reverse complement.
GGACCCTTTTCACCATTCTGATTTGTTCATGTCCATAGTGTTGCTGTAGAAATAATTTGTGTGCATTATGAAGCTGTCTGGATTTTTTTGTTTACAAGGTTCTTAAATAGAATTTAATTGACTGGCATCTGTTTTGAACAAGCTTTGGGTCTGAGAAAAGGTCATTTTTTTTATTCCCTCTCAGACAGTGATTAGTAATCCTGCATCTGTTCTGTAGCTGTAGTTATGAGGGTCATTATGGAGAGAGGTTACTGACTTAATTGTTTGTGTACTGCTAATTAGCAGTAGTTTTTCATTAAGTGGAGAAGTTCTTTCCAAATAAACTGTAGTACCATTAGTTTGAGATTAAGTGGAGATGCTGAGTGGCGTCTGAGCGTAAATATAGCGACAGCTAACAAATATGTTTTTAACATGATATGAACATCCTTCTTTAGAAAATAAGATATGTCTTGATATTGAAAGATGCTAGCTCCTGATATAAAATTACGACAGAACTTGATGAACATCATTTCATTTTTAATGACAGAATAATGAATGAAATAATGACACAATATCTGCCTTGCTCTCTCTATATATAAAAAAAACATTTTTCAGCAAAATACTGTTGGTCATAAAGGCAGAACTTTACTTCAGAAATTGCCTGGAATTTTTTTTAAACTGCTTTGTGTTGTGAAGAACATTTTAAAAATTTGCATGCAAAGCAAGGGACATGTAAGGTTTGAAATGTTTGAATCCAAGGCAAGAAAGCCTGAATAGCCTTTTTGTCTTCAATCAATACAAAAAAAACCTCTTGTTGCTATGAAAAAATCCAGAATCATAGCTTAAAATTAAAAGTTATTTTTAGGTACATATGTCATTAATAAGTATCCATTTAGTGACCCCCCCCCCCACCTCCTTAGTTTAAGTATAAGGCCAGTTTGACAAATAATCTTTAGACTGTAAAGGAGCTTCTGCTAGTATGTGCTGGTTTACCTTAAATTTTTCTCTCTTCCCAGCTCCTCCCCCGTTTCTCCCCCCCCACCCGCCCCCCCCCCAAAAAAAATACAATAATGCATACAAAAATGAATATGGAGTTGTTCTAGGGCAAAATAGGAAAAGTGGTGTGACTTTAATTTGGAGTGACTTAGCCCCACATATACATTTGTGCTCAAAGGGAAATCACTTTGGATTATCAGCACTGTAGCGCACTGCATAAAATATTGAAGGCTACTTTACTTTCTAAAGGTGGCACTCCAGGCTAGAAGAGCTTTAAGCAAATTTTAAATTTACAAATAACTGACAGAGGTAGCTGATGAGCTGTGAACAGCATATGCTGCCTTACTTCAAAGATGTCGCATCAGCTGACAAGTCCTTTCTTAATAACAGAATTGTTGCATTTGCTTCTGATGTGATTTAAGAGGAAGGGGAGCATTATTGCAATGCTGGGAGTGAGCTGTAAAGTTTTGTTGTGTTTGAAGTCATCTTTCAAGTTAAATTGAAAACAGCATGGAAATCCAAAGGACAGTTTCTTTAATTGTTCTACATTTTTTTTGCAGTGAGATTATTTTTCTCTTTCTGTTGTCGCAGCGAGTAATAGAAAGTAAGAGATGAAGTATGCAAGGGGGCTGGATTCAGAGCCGAGACAATAGATAAAGCTCTTGACATATGTGTTTTATACTTTAATATGGTATAGAGTGTCGATAATTCTCAGCGAGAGCAAATTTGTTTGTAAAATGACAGCTAAAGCTGGTTTAGATTGGACAGTGGCTGTCAAAATGTGCTAAATATTCTCTTGACCTGTTGAGTTAAAGTGTGATTTTGAGATTGTACACATCATCACTCTAAATCAAAATATGCATTCAGCTCAGAAAAAGGTATTCTTCCTATTCTGTTCCTTCACCCCCCCCCCCCCCCCCACCCAAAACAAAATAAATCTGTTGTAGAGATGGGGTGATGTGGAAAACCTTAAGTGGGTGCAGTTGTTATTATCCCCCAACTGTTGGTCTGTCACTGTTCGTAGACAAAATCCTGTGATTTGAACCCATGATCCTGCAAATGCAAAGTTAATCTTCAAGATCAGAAATTAGAGATGAAAGTTCATTTGATCCATCTTAACTCATCCATCCAGAGAACCTATTTCCCCCCACCCCACAGCCCCCGACACCATCTAAATGTTTCTTAAATGATCCTAGGGTTATAACCTGCACTACATATCCAGAAGCCCATTCCACAAGCTGATTACTTGCTGCAAAGAAACACAGCAGTTTGGAATTTGCATCTTGTTTGAACCTGTGCCCCCTTTATCCTTCTGTCATGTTTTAATTGCAGCAGTGGTCCAGATTTATCTATTCTATACTGTTTACTGTCTTGTATGTCTCGGAGGTTCACTCAGTTGCCGCCTTTCAAGGCTTAAAAAGGCCAAATCTCAAAGGTCAATCCTCATAACTCTGTCCTCTAACACTAGAGATTAACGTTGTGGCTCTCCTCAGCATTGCCTTCAGAGCTTGTGTCTCACTGACTAGAACTGGACGCAGTACTCCAAGGCAAGTCCTGACGATAGCACTTTACAGTTTTAAGAATGACTTCCTCCAACTTGATCTCTACTGTATTGACTATAAAGTTCATTATTCTTTTTGTTTTGTTGAATGCTGCTCCACAGTAATTAATTTAAGTACCAAGCCTGTTAAGATTCTATGATGCCTTTTAACTTCATTTTTAACTAGGGAGATAGTTTTAGATGAGACATTAAACCAAGGGCCATATCTGCACTTCTGGTGGACGTAAAACATCCCATGGCACTTTTCCAAGAAGAGCAAGGGCGTTCTCCCAGTGTCCTGGTTAATATTTATCACTCAACCAACATCACCAATATAGATTATCTGCTCATTTATCTCATTGTTGTTTGTGGGATCTTGCAACGCACAAATTGCCTTCCGCTTTTGCCTACGTTATGACAGTGATTACACTTCCAAAGTAAAAAGAAAGACTTGCATTTATATAGTGCCTTTCACGACCACCGGACATCCCAAAGTGCTTTACAGCCAATGAAGTACTTTTTTTTGAAGTTCAGTCACTTGTCATGTAGGAAATGTGGCAAGCTCCCACAGACAGCAATGTGATAATGACCAGATAATCGATTTTATTGATGTTGATTGAGGGATAAATATTGGCCAGAACAAAGGGGATAATTCCCCTGCTCTTCTTCAAAATAGTGTCATGGAATCTTTTACGTCCACTTGATAGAGTTTAACGTCTCATCCAAAAGACTGCACCTCCTACAGTGCAGCATTCCCTCAGTAGTGCACCGGAGTGTCAGCCTAGATTTTTGTGCTCAAGCGTCTGGAGTGGGACTTGAACCCACAACCTAAGACTCAGAGGTGAGGGTGCTACCAACTGAGCCACTGCTGACACACAACAATAGAATCTCTCCCCGTCGGGGAATTGAACCCCGGTCTCCCATGTAACAGGTGGGAATACTGACCACTAAACTAATGAAGAATCAATGTTAACGTGTCATTGGGGGTACAGCACTTTGGTACGTCCTGTGGTTGTGAAAGGCACTATATAAATGCGTGTTCTTTCATTCAGCACCATTCATGAAGTTTGTTTTTTCTTCTCCATGTAATACTTTGCACTAGTCTGTATTAAATTTAATCTGTCACGGTTTTGACCATTTGCATATTTTACGTAACTCATTTTGTAGGTCCTTGGCTAGCTTCTCCGATTCATTGATCCCCTCTAATTTGGTACTGCCTGTGAATTTGGTCAGTTTTCATAGGGATTTCTAATCCAAGTCCTAACACTTATCCTTGGGGCATTCCACTTCGCACTTGGAGGTGGACAACTAGGACAAAAATGTGCCACTGTTTAAATGTTTTGACTATGCTTGAACACAATTGTTGTAAATAAAAACAAATTGCTGCAAAAATACAGCAGTGAGCATCTGAAGTAGAAATGCAGATTAACATTTTAGGTGGAACTCTTGATCAAAACTCTCGTGTTGGATATGAAATATTTTCACTAAAGGCTCAAGGTGATGTTGTACCTTAGCATTTCTTAAGAGGATAGAGAAGGAAATGTATTTAATAAGCTGCTGTTACATATGTGCATTGATAGCTAAATAAAATCTTTATGTACAAATAACTATGTATTAATTTACAGGGACTATAGAAGTACTGAAAGCCATGCAGAATCTAGGACTAGAACCTGATGTGGAGACCTATGCAAACTACGTGCAGTCATCATTTGACAACGTCGAGATAGCTCGTACCCAGCTTGAGGTTTGCATCAATAATATCTCTTAATCAACAACAACAACTTGCATTTATATAGCACCTTTATCGTAGTGAAACGTCCCATGGCAAAGACAAATAGACTGAATCCACACTATACAAATTTGCTGCCATGGATGAAATTTCATTGCGATAGAATAATTATAGTTCCTAATACTCTAAATAGGCCTACAGAATCATTGTAGGAATAGATTAAGATGGAAAATTAGCAATATGTATAGAATATTTAATTCCTTTATGACCAGGTTTGTTTTTGAATCACTGTTTTTAATTTAGTTCATCGACTTCACATGCAGCTATTTGCCTCAATTGTTTTTATTTAGTTTTTTTATTTTAGCTATTCACTGAGATTATGTGCATTAAATTGCACTGCTGGTACTAAATTCATGTAGATGGATAAAGGATTTGTTTTAGAAACCGTCAGATTGGCAGTCATTACATAAACTTCGACAAATTAGCAAGCCTTTTGATTTAAGTGCTACTTGCACAACATAGTAGGTCTCGTTAATGGGTCAACTAAAGTCTATTAACATTATTAGTTAAAAGAAGAAAAAATGCATTGTTCTGACGGTTGTTTTGTCTATAAAGGAAAATGGATGTCTGGTCAACACAATTGGATTTTATGCCTCTGAACTCAGAACAGAAGCTATAAATGGACATTTGGACAAAGTTTATTCTATGTGTAAGTACTATAATGTCCAGCAAAAAGACCTTTTTTACTAGATGGGATTTTAAAAATGGTGTTATAAATATTGTGATATATAATAAGATTGATTGATCAGGCTTTTAAAAAAAAAAGTCTTGATTTAAACACAAGGGCGGGAATTTCCTTGAAGATACTCCTGCTCTGCTGGGATTTCCGCTGCACTTCCCGGTGGAGTTACAGCAGCGGAGCGAGAGCAGCTTTGAGGAAATTCACCCCCAAGGATTCTACAACTTAAATATCAAATGTAAACGCACGGCACAATTATCGCAAGTAATAAGATAATCACTGACACAAAACTGGTACTGACATTTGATTTGACTCTGATGTTTTATCTCATGAAAATGTTTGAACTTTCAAAAAAAGACAATGATCAGTTGATCAAAATTACACCATAAAAATATGTAGCATTTAGAGAAATTGATGCGGAAACTAATGTATTCGATATTGTAATCTACATAAATGAGCCGATCTGTCAATGCAGATTCCTGGTCTTTTTGTAATAGCATCTATAGAGGTTGTTACAGTGCTGCTGCTTTTGTAATTTGCCGATGGGCTTACAATGCAATTTCTGCCTTTATCTCCTTGTCAGTAACGTAAAGTTAGTGCTTTAAAAAATAAATGAATTAATAGAATATTCTGTCCTTCTAAAACGATTTCTCATGCACCTACCACGGTGTAAAATGATTTTGGTGATGGCTGTTTCAATTTGCTATTTAAAAAAATCTATGATTTACATTTCTCTTGGCAGTATCCGCGCCCACAAATCCTGCAGTGGATTTAAGTAGTTTCAGAGGGAGTCTTATTTTAGGATTTAAAAGGTAAGTTAATAGTATATTTTTTAAAAACTCGAGCATTTGAACAATAGTTGCGGAACCAGTTAATGCTGTGTTATTGGTCCGATTGATTAGGTTATATTTAAGTTACAGGGCTGTGTAAATGCTTGCATTGGTAATTAAATATTCTACCAATTACTGCATAATTCGGTATTTTAGCAGAAAAATAATTTTATTTTTATTAGGGTCCCATCTGTTGCAAAATCAGCATTGACTGACTGATGAAATGTGTTTTTTATATTTACCCAGCAATTACAATACCACGCTCCAGTGAAGCACAAATATTATTTTTACATTTTAATATCGTTTGGTCAATCATTCAGATATTCTAAATGATTGTAAATATGGTGCAACTTTTAGCATGACTGCATTCTGTATTTTTTTTATAGTAATATGTTAACATGTTACTGACTCATTTAGCCTGAATTTCTTTATTCACTAATATAAATGTCCACTGCCAACCTAATGAATTTGGGATCAAAACTGCATTTTTGTACTTGATGGCATTCTTGCAATATCAGCTCAGTCTTCCATAGAACAGGCTCTGAATAACCCATGTCACGTGAATGTAACAATGAAGTTGAATGTCTGTTCTGGTTTAACTGAATGACAAATTGATTTGTTGGCAATCTATTAACTCTGAGTGAAACATCTCTGCCATAAATGCAAGTGAGGAAGGTTTAGAGTGCTGTAACATCGAGCTGTGTGTCAGCTTACATATCGGATGATGTCACCAAGAAATGAAGAAAAGTTTCTAAGGATAAATCCTTTGGTGTCCCCCAAGACGATGGTGTGGGTGGTAAGAGAAGCCATTGCTTGTGATGTTCTGGCTACATTTGGATAGGTAAGAATGGCACCTACTGTGGGAAGCCCCACTGAGCTGGACAACGGAGGAGAGGTGTTGGAGGAGGATGGTGTGGTCGACCGTGTCAAAGGCTGCAGAGAGGTCAAGGAGCGATAATGCTTCATAGTCACAATCATAGAGAAAGTAACTTGCAATCATTAGGGCTATTATGGTGCTGAAACCAGATTGAAGGGATTCAAACAGAGAGCTGTGGCAGAGTTAGGAATGGATTTGGGATTTTGGAGGGGTAAAGGAGGCTGGAGAAGGAGTGGTAGTTTGCAAGAACAGCGAGATGGAGGGTGGAGACTTTTGAAAAGTGAGCTAACTTAACTGATTGATCCCGTCTACGTAGCTTTTTAGAATTTTTTAAATTATTCGTTCACGGGATGTGGGCGTTGCTGGCAAGGCTGACATTTATTGCCCATCCCTAATTGCCCTTGAGAAGGTGGTGGTGAGCCACCAATTCAGAGGGCAGTTAAGAGTCAATCACATTGCTGTGGGTCTGGAGTCACATATAGGCCAGACCGGGTAAGGACGGCAGATTTCCTTCCCTAAAGGACATTAGTGAACCAGATGGGTTTTTATGACAATCCGGTAGTTTCATGGTCACCATACTAGCTTTTTATTCCAAATTTATTTCATTTATTGAATTTAAATTCCCCAGCTGCCGTGGTGGGATGTGAACTCATGTCTCTGGATAATTAGTCCAGACTTCTGGATTACTAGGTCCAGTAACATAACCACTATGCTACCGTACCCCTAAAGAATGTCAAACTTAAAAAAAAAATCCTCTGACTGGGGTATGGTTTCATGCCAGAGTTGCTGGAGAGTGAATAGGAATGGGAACTCTGGGTGATTTTTCTTTATCCTCCATAGCCCTGGGGCGTTCAAGTCAACTGTACATGTTCCAGTCGACATAAGTTTACTCAACATAGATTCAGGTCTGCATGGCAAATTGTATAGGTCAGGAAATATACAAAATGGTAGCAATGATGTTTTGCCCACTGTCATTTCCTTTGAAGTGAAAACATACTATGCTTGTTGTATTGGATTATATGTCCATGATCTAAGAGATTGTAGAAAATACTTACAAATAAGCCAGCTTGCCTTTTTAAAATTACTGGCTATAAATGGCTGCACAGTCTCCCTAAATGCAGCCATCAATGGTTACATTTAATTTACCATCAAAACTTTGCCTTTGCAAATACATTTTTAATAGTTTTGTTGTGCTCTAATGAGTACCCTTCATTAATACAGTACACCATTCTAGCATTGCTGAATGCTAAGTAATTCCGTTTATGTTTAGAAGCCTAAACTGTGAGAATTATTTTAACTCCAATAAAGAATGCAGACACTGTGTAATTATTAAGTTAGGGTTCTGTAAACTGTTAATACCCACCATTTATCAGTACTTAATTCTAGTTCCTGGAAACCGCATGGGAATGAAAGGATTGATTTTTTTTTTGTTTCAAGTGCTTATTTACAAAAAACTTTTTAAGAGTATGAATTCCCACTCTCCTTGGTTTTACTGTGACTTGGCATCGTGATCAAAAATTGTATTTGAGTAAATTCAAAAACGATTAAGTAAAATGGAAAGGAAGAGCCGTGTGGTGTCTGCTAAGTGACACGAGTTTGAGCCGTTTGACCACAACTGGTTGTTGGCAAAAGTCCACCGCATAAAGCTGCGCTCCACTATTTACTGCTAGATTGACGACTCATGGTGTAAAGCTGCTGGTGAGGCAAATGGAAATAATAAAGAAAGTCATTTGGACTAAAAGCATTTTATGGGAGTACAGCAGAGGGTGGTCCACCCTGCTGCTCATCCATACTGCGCAGCCCTTGTCCACCCTGCCTCTCGTCCACTTGACCCCGTTCATACAGTACAGCACTAGTCCATACTGTACAGTGTTCGCCCACTTTGCCCCTAGTTCTGACTGTACAGCCCTCATCCATGAGCACAAATTTATCTAACAGTTTAGATAGGGGAAACATTTTTTGATTAATTTTGTGACCGCACCCACCTATAATTTTGGTTTTCGTTCAGTAATTTGGTAAAAATGTAAGTTGAACAATTTGCTAAAATGTAGTGGAAGGCGCAATTGGACATTTTGTTTCAGAGAACCTGTTTCTCTCTGATTTTTTGTTAAAGCTTTTAAATAGTTCTGTACTTTCTGTAAAACTATGGTTGTTTATCAAAATCAATTTAATTGAAATATTCTTTATGTTCTACTGCCCTCTGCAGGTCTAAAGATATTGATTTTCTTGCCAAGGTAAGTGCTGGAAAATAACTAAATTCACTTAGCTGCATGTCCCACCAGAACGGTGCAAACTGTAAACATAAATTTCTTATTTTAATCATTCAAATCTAGTAGAATATTGAGAGGTATCAAAACCCCTAATTTTTCTTCATGTAAATTTTCTTTAGCCTTTTAATATTAAATCAGAGACAGTACGCAATTCACTACTACGTAGAGATGTAGTATTTATATGGGTCACTTTTAACCTTCTGGCAAATTCTTCAGTATTTAATTACTTTAAAGCTGACATGTGCTAAAGGTTACTGTAAGCATTTACATTAAAAAAATTATAGTCATTAACTCAGTATTAGGATACCTAAACAGAATATTTTTTAATAAGAAAGTGCCTATCCTTGGAAGATGTTCATATTTTGTTCAGAATTTTATTTCCTAAAGCAAGTCGAGCTATTGAGCAGACCTTGATCTCTGCAGCACTTTACAGATGAAATGCCACAATGTACTGTTGATTAATACCTTTATAGAAAAGTGCTTTGTTATTTAGAGAATACAATTTCAAACTCTGCTTGTTCTTGCGTTCCTCTATCACCTACAATATATGATTATTTTGTCTTCCCAGATAACGGAATTGCTGTACAAAGATGAGCGTTATTGCCAGAATTCTCCAGGACCGACTGGTAGCGTTTCAATTTCTTTGATTGTAACTCGTCCACAAATCCGTTCTATCTAATGATGGGGCTTGAAGGATTACAGGAGTAACACTGATTGCTTTTTTTTTTAAAGTGAAATTTTTTAAAGTGTGTGTTCAGAAAACCTTGAAGTATCTTTCTGCTTGATGTGAGCTTTCTTATTACTGTAATAGAAAACTACAACCACTTTTTTGTATTTGTAGCTTTTTGATAAAAAAATCTTAATTTTAAATGAGAAATTGATGGGGCTACTGAGAAGCAATAGGTGTTTATGCCAAATGTTGATATTGCAGTTATGATATTGAAAGTGTGTTGGTGTATATCCATGTTTTTTTTTTGTTTGGCTTCTATTTAGCATTCTTTGCACTGAGTTGTTTGCCTTTATATGCTCCTAAGAAGCGAGATCTATGTGCCTCATTGATGATTGTTGCCATTTCACACACTTAAATCCGAGTTACTTCTTACACCAAATGATTTGTAATAGATTCATCTTGCTAACGCGACAATCTCAGTAATTTGTGGCGTGATCGTCTTGTTTTTCATTTTTTTCTTGCAGAGTCTGTTGGTTATTTTCTTTATAACTTGATTGACAGCATGAGTGACTCTGAGGTGCAGGCCAAGGAGGAGCATTTGAGACAATACTTCCATCAGCTGAACAAGATGGTACCATTTCATTCTAGCTACATAATGCATGTCATGTCTGACATGTATCTATTATACTTAAAAACTGCTGCTTTTAAGTACACCAGGTCTCTTTTAATGACATGGCTGAAGTTGGAGAAGCAAATTACATTTCAAGTAATTCCAGTTATACAATTTCTAGACTCATCTTTCAGTAGCATTTAATTTAAACTTGTTTTGTTTCTTTCAGGATATTGTAATCCCAGCAAATATCTACAGAGGAATTCGAAATTTGCTGGATGCTTACCACGTCCCTGAGTTAATTAAGGTGGTTTACAATACATTTGTCTTTTCCCTCATGTATACAGATTTTTCTACAAGAGAAGTAATGTGCTGTTATGTTCATATATTGTGTGGTTTGAAATATCTTCCCCAACTTGTATATATGAAGAGGATGAGGAAATGATGGCTCAATGGGTAAATGCACCACAGGATTGGTCACTGAGCCATATCAGTTAGGAAGGTCCCACCTTAGACCTGTGTCTATCATTAGTTAGCTGACCTCTCCTAAGGTGTCAGTGGGGGTGGTACAATTTGCCTATGTATCTTTAAGCTAAGGAGAGCGAAAGTCAGTTAAGCTTCCTGGCTCCCAATTGCTATACAGTGAATGCAGATGGGTTGTGTGATTGAAGAAAGTGATGCCCCTTGTGGCTGAATAGCTTGTGCACAATCACTATTTAAGCTTCCCTTTGAAGAATAGACCCTTGAAATGGGTAATAGAGGTCTTCTAACACACGTGGACCCAAAGAAGAGGCACTGTCTTTGAGAGGAGCAAGAAATTGGTGATAGAAGGGAGATAGGAAAGGAATAGCCAGTTTCTACATTTTATAACCTCCATAGCCCACTTTGTCCTTGCCTGTACTATCGTGCAGAGTAGGTTTCTGCATTACTTCTGATTGTATTGTGAAGAATGAGGTTCATATACTTGACATGAGTCCATCCTGAAAGGCACTCAGCTGGTATAAATAATGTAAGATTGTCCTTTTGTATACAGAACAAATCTGGCCTAGTACAGTGGCTCTTAAATTCCAATTCAACCCAATCTGACAGCCGAAAGTTATTAACCCGCCTGAACTAATGCCTATGTCTCGATGCATTTATAAAATGTTAGATACCTAAGACCAGTGCGGTAATTAGGATTGACATAGTAACATTTTATTTCAGTGATGAAATGTATAATAATCTTTGAAAACATTTTTCCCCTCATGATAATGTGCTTACTTTGCATTAAGTAGTGTCTTGATCAGGTGCAGATCAGAACAGTACAGAGCTCTTCTATGTCACCCTAGCAATGTACCTCATCTATAACCTCAAAAGGTTTTGTAATGTTTTGAGTACAGTTGCTGATTTTGAAGGTTTTTCAGCTGGCATTGCTGGTATCCTATGTACCAGTATCCAGTCATTATTGACTTATTCCAGCTCAATTACCTCTGGATCAGCACCCAGGCTGCTCCCAGATGCTGCTTGCTGCGTTTCCTCTTGGAAGGGAAGGGGTGAGAGAATTAAATTAACATTGAAAACTAGAGTACCGCAAACAAGAGACATGACTTGCATCAATTTTGATTTGTAGATTTTTTTTTTTGCCAGGATGGGCAGATGAGGTGGTGATGTACTGAAGTGAAATTACCTTACTAGTTCCTTGAATGATTCCTTCCTTTGACGTTCTTTTGTCGGAGATTTATTTAAAAGTTCCACAAATAAGGATGTCTGATCTTTTACGATATTTGAAGCCAAATTTTGAATTGTATTACTCTTAAAATGTTCAACTCCCTTCTCCTCTCCACCGATTTTCTCTCCCCCCCCCCCCCCCCCCCCCCCCAACTCCCTGGCCCCCACCGGAAAGTGAATGAAAACCATCAATTTCACATTTTCTAAATACAAAAATTGCTATGTTTCAGGATGTCATTATGTTGGTGGATGAACAGGATAAGCTGTCTGCTGCTGACCTCCCAAAAGTGAGTAGGAAGTTTAGCATAGAATAACTATACTTACTACTTATGTTCAGATTGGAAATGCAACTTTTAAAAGATATGTTCTGTTGAAAATCAAAGTCGGCTCTAATTAGATCATGTCCTGCTATCATGGTTCGTTATGTTATCCCAGTTTAGCAATGAGACTAATTTATTCACGCAGAATTCAGTTCTGCTTAAGTAGATGATTAACTGGCCTAAGAAGCCTGGTGTTGTATTTCTCTTCATTTGTTATGGGTGCATTCAGGTAAGTTTTTGTCTCTGTTTTTGTGAGTGTTTTTATCCTCCTCCTCCTGTGCCTGCTGCAATGCCTGAAAGCTCTTGTCAGATTGATGCCAAAGGTGCTTGCAGCCAGTTACCAAAAGGTGCAGAGACCGCCCAAGTGTAACGGTCCCTCTGATTTACCATTCCTCGCAACTGGGTGACGCAAATTGGGAACTGAGCAAACTGGAACTTGAAACATGAACATGCAGTATTGGGTATCTTGATATTTTCCCGAGAGAGAAAGTGCCTTATCTCTTTGCGGTGGGGATTTGATGCTTTCTGTGTATAGTTCCAAAGCAAACGTTCCTTTTTATTAGCTAGACAGTGAATGCTGTTGCCTTGAGAAGATGTGAATAAATCCGTATTTTAATATTGTTTGCCCGCTGAATTAAAATACAAAGGTGATGAGAGAATGGTAATGTGCATTTTATATTAAAAACAATAGATTGTTTTAATTAATAATTCAAATTATTTAACCTGAAATCGTTGTCCAAATGACAATTTTTTCTATTTGTGAAGAGTCTCTAATGTGTATTATTTTGATTTGTCAGGGGTCCGAGGCTAAAATTGTTGCCCTGGAAACAAAATTGGCAGAGCTAAAAATGGAGAACAAATCCATTGGAGAGATACTGAAACAACTGATCCTATTGCTTTGTGGGACTGAGGTAATGTGGGCAGTTTCTTCGGTAACATATATGGTCTAATGCAAAATGGAGGTAATGTATATTTAAAAAATCTTAGTTTTAAAAACAATGAAATGTTTAATGAGCAGAGTTGTCAGATCCCAGAAATGATTTCCAGTGAAATTCTAACGCAGGATGATTATAAATGATAGTATGGAAGCCACTCTTCGATTTTTTTTGTTTTGTTTTGTTGCAGCTTTCATTGGTTGCAACATTTAGTCATGCATGTATAGATTGTTAGAGTTAAACAGTGGCTCAGGGTCGATAGTACACATTGGCAGGATGTGAGCCATTGGTTTATGGATAACCTAGGGAATACGCTCTTCTCCGTTACAAGAGAGTTTAGGTGTTATGGTGCTATCTGGATGATTTGTGTCCATTTTATACTCTCACCCACCACCCCCTCTTCAGCAGACATAGTGTAGAAAGTACTTACAACATGGAGCCATGCACTCAAAGACAATATAGTAAATAGATTAGGAGTTATGATGTCTCAAATACAGCCATGTTCCTGCTATTGTGTCAGGATTTTCTGTTTGAATCAATGATTCCAGTTCCCCAAATTTGTTTCTTATACACTATGCGTTAATATACAAATGCTTTCATTTGGATTCCCTTGGTTTTTGCAATTTGTCCTTTATTTGTTATTCCACACCATGATTTCTTGACAGCAGTGTTTGATCTACTTTTCACAGATTGGAAGCATTTATATACTGAGGGCATCACACTTCTTGCTCTTATAATACACTGACTATGAGCTAATGGCTCTGACCGATCAACACCAGATTTAAGTAACTATGTAAATTCTGATCTGCACCTGTAGCCTTAAAGACCTGAAATGTTCTTAATCTGCTTCTGCAAATCTGAGTGCGCAGTTAAATGAGCAGAGATAATCTTTCAAATGGCTTGGTGACGAGATAAATTTAGCTGCAAGTTGCTTTCTGATTTATCAATGGTTTTGTTCATTTCCCCCCTTCAATTTAAGACTGTCTTGACATAAATGTCCACTGTTGGTATTCCAAGTATTTCCACTTTAATCTTCATATAGACTGGGCAAATCAAATTGGCAAAGGTAGTCTGGAAGATGAGTTCATGGAATGCATTCTAGACAGTTTCCTAGAACAATACGTCATGGAACCAACCAGGGAACAGGCTATTTTAGATATTGTATTGTGTAATGAGACAGGGTTAATTAGTAGTCTCCTAAAGGATCCTTGGGGAAGAGTGATCATAATATGATAGAATTTCATATAGATTTTGAGAGTGAAGTACTTAAATATGAAACTAGAGTATTAAACTTTAATAAAGCCAATTACATAAGGTATGATTACATAGAAAGTCTGCCACTGCTTATCTATCATCATACCTTTCAACCTAATTTCCTACGGTAATTATACCATGGCTAAGGTAGATTGGGAAATTAGGTTAAAAGGTATTACATAGGATACACGGCCATTCGACCCAACCAGTTCATGCCGGCGTTTATGCTCCACACGAGCCTCCTCCCGTCTTTCCTCATCTAAATCTATCAGCATAACCCTCTATTCCCTTTTCCCTCATATGCTTGACTAGCCTCCCCTTAAATGCATCTATACTATTCAGTTCAACCACTCCCTGTGGTAGCAAGTTCCACATTCTCACCACTCTTTGGGTAAAGAAGTTTCTTCTGAATTCCCTATTGGATTCCTTGGTGACTATCTTATATTGATGGCCTCCAGTTATGCTCGTCCCCACAAGTGGAAACATTCTCTCTGTATCCACACTATCAAAATTTTTCATATAATTTTAAAGACCTCTATTAGGTCACCCCTCAGCCATTTTTCAAGAGAAAAGAGACCCAGCCTGTTGTTCCTTTCCTGATATGTATACCCTCGCATTTCTGGTCTCATCCTTGTAAACCTTCTCTGCACCCTCTCCAGTGCCTCTATATCCTTTTTATAATATGGCGACCAGAACTGTACGCAGTACTGTAAGTGTGGTCTAACCAAGGTTCGATACAGGTTTAGCATAACTTCCCTACTTTTCAATTCAATTCCTCTAGAAATAAACCCTAGTGCTTGGTTTGCCTTTTTTATGGCCTTGCTAACCTGTGTGTCAACTTTTAGTGATTTGTTTATTTGTACTTCGAGATCCCTTTGTTCCTCTACCCCACCCAGACTCGCACCCTCCAAGTGATAAGTGACCTCCCTGTTCTTCCTACCAAAATGTAATACCTCACACTTGTCTGTGTTGAACTTCATTATATGCCCATTCTGCAAGTTTATTAATGTCCTCCTGTAATTTGTTGCAGTCCTCCTCAGTATTGACTATCCCTCCCCAATTTGGTGTCATCTGCAAATTTAGAAATTGTGTTTTTGATTCCAAAGTCTAAATCCTTAATGTAAATTGTGAACAGCAGTGGTTCCAGCACTTTTCCTTGTGGAGTACCACTACCCACCTTCTGCCACTGTAAATAGCTACCCTTTACTCCTACTCTCTGCTTTCTGTAATTAGATATATTTCTACAGGCAAAAGGGGTTAAGGGTTAAGGGTTACGGAGAGAAGGCGGGGACGGGATACTGAATTGAAGGATCAGCCATGATCTCATTAAATGGCGGAGCAGGCTCGAAGGGCCGGATGGCCTACTCCTGCTCCTATCTTCTATGTATCTATGTATCTATGTCCTGAAGCCAGCCAGCAATCCATTCTGCTACTTGTCCTCTGACTCCGCATTCTCTGACCTTGTTCATCAGTCTATTATGTGGTACCTTATCGAAGGCCTTTTGAAAATCCAGATAAATTACATCTTCTGCATTGCCATTGTCTACTCTCTCTGTTAACTCTTCAAAAAATTCAGTAAGGTTGGTCAAGCAAGACTTTCCCTTTTGAAATCCATGCTGACTATTCATTATTATAATTTTGGTTTCTAGATGTTCTTCTATTTTCTCCTTTAGTAGGGATCCCATTATTTTTCCTACCACCGACTGACTGGACTATAATTCCCTGGACAAGTTCCATCCCCCTTCTTAAATACAGGTATTACGTTAGCTATCTGCCAGTCCTCTGGCACTACACCTTTTTCTAACGAATTATTAAATATGCGTAGTAATGCCTCTGCTGTCTCTTCCCTAGATTCTTTTAAAATGCGTGGATGCAATCCACCAGGAGTTTTATCCTCTGAGTTTGATTAGTTTATTTAATATATCTGCTTTTTTTATTTTAAATGCACTTATCTCATTATGGTATGATGGTAAATAAGCAGTGGCAAACATTTAAAGAAGTATTCCAACATTCTCAACGAATATCCATTCCATTGAGAAATAAAACCTCCACGGGAAAAGTGATTCATCCGTGGCTAACTAAAGAAGTTAAAGACCGTATTAGATTAAAAGAAGAGGCTTATAATGTTGCAAAGATAGTAGTAAGCCTGAGGATTGGAAGAGCTTTAGAAACCAACAAAGGTTGACCAAAAAATTGATAAGGGAGAAAATAGAATAAGAGAGTAAACTAGCAAGAAATATAAAAAACGATTGTAAGAGCGTCTACAAGTATGTAAAAAGGAAGAGAGTAGCAAAAGTAAGCGTTGAACCCTTAGAGGCTGAGAGAGGAGAAATTATGATGGGGAATAGGGAAATGGCAGCGACTTTAAACATATTTTGTATCTGCCTTCACAGTAGAAGACACAAAAACCATTCCAAAAATAATGGAAACCGAGAAGCTAATGAGAGTGAGGAACTTAAAGTAATTAAAATCAGTAGTGAAAAAGTACTTGAGAAACTAATGGGACTAAAAGCTGACAAATCCCCTGGACCTGATGGCCTACATCCAAGGGTTCTAAAAGAGGTGGCTGCAGAGAGAGTGGATGCATTTGTTGTGATCTTCCAAAATTACCTAGAATCTAGAATGGTCCCAGCGGATTAGAAAGTAGCAAATGTAACCCTGCTATTCAAGAAAGGAGGGAGAGAGAAAACTGGGAACTACAGGCCAATTAGTCTCACATCAGTCATCGGGAAAATGCTGGAATCCATTATTAAGGAAGTGATAACAGGGCACTTAGAAAATCATAATATGATTAGGCAGAGTCAACATGGTTTTATGAAAGGAAAATAGTGTTTAACACATTTATTTGAGTTTTTTGAAGATATAGCTAGCAGAGTAGATAAAGGTGAACCAGTGGATGTAGTATATTTGGATTTCCAAAAGGCATTCGATAAGGTTGCTACAAGGGCTCATGGGGTTGGGGGTAATGTATCAGCATGGATAGAGGATTGGTTAACGGACAGAAACAGAAAATAGGGATAAATGGGTCATTTTCCGGTTGGCAGGCAGTAACTAGTGGGGTGCCACAAGGATCAGTGCTTGGGCCTCAGCTACTTACAATCTATATTAATGACTGGGATGAAGGGACCGAGTGCAATGCATCCAAGTTTGCTGATGATACAAAGCTAGGTGGGAAAGTAAGCTGTGAGGAGGACTCCGAGAGCCTGCAAAGGAATATAGACTGGTTAAGTGGGTGGGCTATAAGGTGGCAGATGGAGTACAGTGTGGAGAAATGTAAGGTTATTCACTTTGGTAGGAAGAATAGAAAAACAGAATATTTTTTAAATGTGAGAAACTATTAAATGTTGGTGTTCAGAGAGATTTAGGTGTCTTTGTACACGAAACACAGAGTTAGCATGCAGGTACAGCAAGCAATTAGGAAGGCAAATGGCATGTTGGCCTTTATTGTAAGGGGGTTGGAGTACAAGAGTAAGGATGTCTTGCAACAATTGTACAGGGCTTTGGTGAGACCACATTTGGAGTACTGTGCACAGTTCTGGCCTCCTTATCTGAGGAAGGAGATACTTGTCTTAGAGGCGATGCAACAAAGGTTCACTAGATTGATCCCTGGGATGAGAGGCTTGTCCTATGAGGAGAGATTGAGTAGATTGGGCCTATACTCTCGAGTTCAGAAGAATGAGAGGTGAGCTCATTGAAACATACGAGATTCTGAGGGGGATTGACAAGGTAGATGTTGAGAGGTTGTTTCCTCTGCCTGGAGAGTTTAGAATTAGGGGGCATAGTCTCAGGATAAGGGGTCGGCCATTTAAGACTGAGATGAAGAGGAATTTCTTCATTCAGAGAGTTGTGAATCTGGAATTCTCTGCCCCAAAGGGCTGTAGAATGTGAGTCGTTAAGTATATTCAAGACTGAGATATAGACTTTTGGACTCTAGGGGAATCGAGGAATATGGAGGTCAGGCGGGAAAGTGGAGTTGAGGTCGAAGATCAGCCATGATCTTATTGAATGGCGGAGCAGGCTTGAAGGGCCGTATGGCCTACTCCTGCTCCTTATTCTTTTCTTATGTTCTTAGTGTGGTTAATTGAGCAAATACTGAACTTTTTTTCTAATAATATTTGACCTTTTTGCTGCTTTTGAATTTTTTAGAAATTCTATGCTTTCTTATTCAAAGTGGGAATGCCTTCCCTTCTCAAATCCCCATTCACAGAGAAGGCCAATTAAGTTCTTGCTCTGTTCATAAAATAAGAAATCATTCCGTTAAAAATGTTATTGTTCCAATTGGAAACAAGTTAATGATCCTTGTGTAGGCCCTCAAATACAAATGTGCAAGCCATGGATACAGCTTTACTTGTAGCCACACTGCTGGAATACAGCACTGACCAGTGTAAGAAAGCTAACACATAGCTTACTCCTCACCAAGGAACTGTCTGGGGTTTTACCTCCAAGTTTAGGTCTAGGGACGTGTTGCCTGACTCAGTTCCCAAACTGTCTTGCATTTAACCCAGTTTGGATTAATTTACTAACCCTCGGTTAGGCTGCCCTCAAGCTGCTGAGCGAGCGAATAAACTCTCTCTTATCAAATCATCAAGGAAGAAGCCAAGACCTCAAGTCATGCACTAAACACTATTTATTGGTTACAAATCACAACTTAAAGTTAAAGTTGGGTACGCAATCGCTTCATAGAATGCAAAAGAGTAATCCGAGTTACCTAGCAGTTGAGCAGCAAATCATTACTAGACAGAGATACTTAACAAAAAGAGTAGCAAAGATTACACAGGCAATCCAGTGTATCACTATAAATCAACACTGATGGATGCTGAGCATTAACTGGAGCAGTGACCAGAGTCTGAGGTTACAAATTGGTAAGATTATTTAAAGAGTAATTCCTTAGTTAGCTGACAAGTTAACCACTTTGAATAGCTGGTCTATGAAATAGCCCATGTCTACGTGTGTGATTAACAATGTTCAGAACTCATACGGCCCCATTCTTATGAGTTGAGTCAGTCTCCTTCCTTCCCTGGGACACAGGCATAAGCTTCTGGAGTGTTAAGTCAATGAGCCCTCTTTCAGCAACGGGGCTATCAGTTTCTACTTGAACTTCCGACTGAACCCACCTTGTCCCCTTCCTCTGATCTTGGGCACTTAAAAAGTTAACTTTGCCTGCAATTGGCTGGTACAGCCTCTCGTGCTAACTCACTTTCTTACTCCTTGTCCTATACCTTTACAGGCTGTACCTGGTAAAGGCACTTTTCTGCAACTGCTAGGTAACGGTTCTTAAAGATCAAAGAGAGCCTGAGTGAGCTAACAGAAAGACTGATGGTTCTAAAAAGCCAAAGAGAGACAGCTTGCTCTCTATAGAAAAAGATTGGTACTGACTGTCTATTACTGCTGCTATTACTGACTAACACTGAGGGGTGCAGAACCCTCTATTTTTATATTTTAATTTTAAAGGGAGGTCTCCCTACATTCATTTAATCAATCTGGATGACATTGGTGCCAGAAGGTCTCCTTGACCTTCTGCCAATCAAATCTGTTGAATGTAGAGTCCTGTGGCTGCCACTGAGTTTCTGGAGCATGGCTTTTCCCCCAGCAAGGCAGTTTGTGTCATCTTGATTTTTACGACCCCACTACTGATCTCGCATTTTTCAAACATTTTTTTCACACAAATGGGAAGAAGCATCATCTTTATGTTCCATTTAAGTGTTACCTAAGTGGCTTGAGTTAGGGATAATGGCTTCTCATATGGTTAAGGGATGTTTGTAGTATAAATACAGATCTTCCTGGTGCAATTAACCTAGAGGTTTTATGGCTTTAATTAATTTATGGCCTTTAGCAGGGAGGATTTTATGGCCAGATTATATGGCAAATTCTATGACCAAAAACCTAGGCGATGGTTTGAATTAGCTGTTAACTTTTGCTAACTAAAAGCCTTTTCCCAGCATTCAGTTCAGCAGCTGAACTTGATTTTGTGTGGTCAACTTTCAAGCTAAAACTCCATTTTAGGGCATTTCCCCCACAAACCTTAGAACCACGATTCGGTAATTTACGGGTACTGGTCCTACATCAGTATACAACAACATCGATAGGCCATCCATCAGGAAACAAATACATTTTTTATATGCTGATTTGCGGAATGCAATTTCTAGTCTAGCCAGAAGTAAAATACAAGATGCTGAAAATATACAACAGGTTGTGAAGTATCTGAAAGTGGGATAAAGTTTAAGGTTTTATATGTGACCATTGATCAGCAATAGTGGTCAGAAAATTTGCCACACTAATCCAGCTCTGACTTATCTCCAACCTGTATCTGGTTCGAATTGAAGTAATGGGCACGTTAGTGAACCAGCTGTATCTATTACTTGCTGCCTGAAAAACCAACACAGGCTGTAGGTGGGAGCGTACAACTGCAAACTGCTCAGTCTGACCACATATAAAATAGTGGCTCTGGCAGGGTAACCCTGAGTGTTTAATTTGACATTTTAAAAAAAAAACTTATTTGGCAGTTTGTTGATAGAAATGTAGTATAAATTGTACTGTTGGTACCAAGTCCAGGCGTGCAATTCATTCAAAATCCTCAATTTAAAAAGTGTCTGGTTCCCAAGGGGTTTAACCACTTTTTGGTTTTTTTCACCACTATTGGTCATAAGAAAATTATGCTAGACACAGATGACACTAGTTTTAAAACTTCACCATGTGTATTGCTTGATACTTAGCTCAAATATTAATGGTGAGCCTAATAAATAGCCCCTCAACATTTTTTTTGTTCTGATGTCTTGTTAAAAATGAAATAGTTCTTTACTTATCAGTTTTTGGCAAGGTAAAGTATCGCAAAATAGGAAATCATGTAAATTATATATTATATAACCTGCTTAATGCATTCCAGATTCTCCTAAAAATAAGACAAATTAAAAACAAATGCAAAGTATGTCAGGAGTTTTGTGCTTACTGAAGAAACTAAAGATAATGATGGTGAAATCCCGGTTGAAAAATAAACGCCTCCCAGATTTACGCCCTCTTTTCCTTATCAATTCATGATCGCCTCTTGTCTGACTTCTATCCTCATAGTCCTCATCTCACTTCGTCGAGTACTTTGCTTATTTACTCATTTCGTTGATTGGAATTATAGTCTGATGTTTTGTGACACTAGAACATGGGGGAAGGAGGTAAGGAGCGGTTGTGGGCCCTCCTGCAGCAAAACTCTGAAACCTCAATTGCAACTGACCTAGACCCAAAATGGAACAAACTTAGATACTCTGAAAAGAAAATGTGTGTAAGACGTATCTGGGAATGCACATCTCCAACAATACACTATCTGATGACTTTGGAAGTTATTCAGATTATGCTCCCACCATTTGTTTTTTTTTAAACTACTCGACTGCCTTTTGATACATAGTCAAAGCCATTTATTGATGTGTGTGATAAGGTGGTGTCGGGCCAAGCTCTTTGGATGGGTACATGAAAATAAAAAAGGGGCTATAGTGAAGCACATGTTATAGTCTTTGCCCCACCCCCAGGTACATGTGTTCACTTTTTGTTGGAAGCAGTAATATGAACCAAAATAAGTAGCTACAGTGGAAATTATGAATTTTATATAGAACCTAATTGCTTTCTGTCAGTGCATCCATTGTGGGGAGGATATCTTAAAATTAGCCAGTTTCTTCTCCATATTTGCCCTATAAAACTACAAACACACTATGAAACAGTCTACAGAATTTTAGCTCAAAAATGTTTAATCTCAGATTGGTCTATTAGCCAGAATTGTCTGGAAAATTTTAATGCTCTAGCTCTAAATCATGAGCAGGTTATAATGTCATTCTCCCCACAGTATACTATATGAAGGAGAAGCTATCAAGAAAAATGCTATGTTACATTTTGGATTTTTATGCAGTGCAGCATTTTGTAACTTCGAGCACTTGGGAGCGCATTTTGTGTATGAGTAATCTGTCAACGTAAATGGAGTAGTGTTTCTTTTCTAAGATCACAAATATGTCTCATCTCACTTTCCTTACAGATTTGCACTAATTTGAGAGGGGAACTCCCTTTTTAAAATGTCATAGAACTAGAAGCAGAAAATCCATGTGTTAATTTTTGTTTTATTTTTCTCGCCAGTTTTCCAAAGATGTTGACTCCTTGCTGGGATACCATTCCACAGGAGTTGAGCCCCCTCTGATACCTTGTCCAAATGGCCATTATTCATATGTGAGCCTTGACAATGGATGTCAGCAGGGTATTCAAAAAGGGAAGGGGCCGGGGGGAAACATTACAGCTAAATCTAATTTTGCCTTTGCCCTCACCCTACACCACTTTCCTAGAGAGGTCACTAAATAGCGATCAGGAGCAGGAATGCTGACTAGATTTCCCCGCCCCACTTTCCTGAACCCAGGGATCCTGAGCCCAATTGTAGTTTCCCTACTCCTGCTCTGGCTGAAATCACCTAACTCAGCACAGAGTGCGCTGGCCTGCTTGGTTTAGACAATTGTTTGATGAATACCGATGAGTAAGCGTAACTCCGGTTATGCTTGGTTCTTTGCAGCGCTCTTTTGAGGTATTTTCTCGTCTCCTTTTTTTCGAGCCTCACTACCCCGCGTTAGCCCCACCTAGTAGGTAGGCCACCTGCCACTCAAACTGGTTTCTAGAAGTTGTGTGGGTGGCTCTTTACTCCCTCATTTTATTTTTCCCCCTCCTTTCTCCCTGTGAAAGGTACGTGAGTTTTGTTGGCTAAGTCCCTACAAATGTTGTGCTAAGATTACTATAAACTCCTGCATTGTTACTGGTCAAAACCTTCCCATGAATGTGTGAGATTATATAACTGGATAATTGCACCTATGTCAGAAATTGAGGCCTGTCCAGATGTTAGTAAAATGATTTATATTTCATGTCATTCCATTTTCTGTGTTGTATTTAAACTGAAGGGGAGAAAGCAATTCTGTTAGGAAATATAATATTACAATGAAATGGGTTTAATCTTAACTAAAAATACATTTATGTATAAAATAACTCGATAATATTTGCTCCATAGATAAAGTACTTGACATTCTCTGGGCCCTCTCAATTTCTTTTCAAAAATGATCTTTCTCATTTGTTTTGCCAGCTGCATTTTATTTTAAAAGATGTGGAGTGAACCCACCTGTGTAATAATTAAGTGTACTGAACAGTAACTAAAACTGCAACAACGTCTGTAGAGGTTCTGGCGTGAGAGAAAATCTTAGCTTTGTATTCCGCCAAGACCCTCTTCAGCAGAACTGTTTTTTTCATTCTCTTTTTAGAATATGCAAAAAGCCCTTGAAGTGAAAGCTCAGTATGAATCGGACATGGCTATCGGTGGCTACGCTGCACTAATAAATCTTTGCTGTCGACACGATAATGCAGAAGAGGCACTGAACCTGAAACAAGAAGTGTAAGTACACTAGTGCAGAAATATGTCAGATTAATTTATGCTGATATACAGTCCTTCTTGAATTAAACAAGTAGTAATCTTTAAACCCCCTTCATAAAATCTTAATCAGAGTCTGGACCATGGCTAAATTAAAAGTGAGAGTTGCTACACGTTGATTTTTATACAGCATGAAGTTGAGCGTTGCATTATTGCAACATTTTGAAGTACTAAATAAAACTCTGTTCAATTGTGAAAAACTAACCTTATTTTCTCGTTATTCTGAAATTTAAGGGACCGTAAAGATTCCTCTGTTACCCTTGACACAAATAAGTACTTGGCACTTGTGAGGGTCCTAGCCAAGCATGGTAAATTAGAAGGTAAGCTGACTGCTCCTGTAAAACAATTATTTTTTTTAAATCACAGTGAAGCATTTACATCTCCGTAAAGTAATGAGAATTTCACTTTATTTTGATGGTATATATCATGCCTTCAAAGGTTATATTAACATATCGCATAATAATTTTCATGTGAATTCACATAAAAGTGCTGGACAGTGCAGGCCATTACAGTAGTTATAATGGCTTGGCAAGCTTGTCATTTACATTTTGCACAGTTCAGTGCATTTGCTGTTTTTTTGCAGCGTTTTTTTATTAACATAGCCATTCAATTTAAGTTTGAGGAACATGACTTGTGGCATAGATTGCCTACTGTGTCCACACTAATGGTTTTTATTTTTGTTTTAGTATGGTAATGCATAATAATAAATTGAATGCAAAGTTACACGACATTTATAAAACCGTTTTTTAATATGCTATTTGGAAATAAATGTTCAGTACAATTTAAAAATTATATTTGGAACTTATTAAAACATTTTGAAATAATCCACTCTGTTGGATTAGTTGCTAAAAGCCACAATGCTTGCGTTACTGCCTATAATTTGTAGTTTATTGAAATAAGAGAATGGACTACGTCTGTTTCACAAGGAGAACTAATTTGTTCAGATTATTGAACCTTATTTTTTTAATGTAGACTGTTAGAAAGCTTTCCCTCGCTAAGACTGGATAATTAGTATCGGCTCTGCAAACAGGCTGTATCGGTATCAAGCCATTAGTCTAGATGTAAATACAGTGTAAACACATCTTAATTATCTGGCCTCGTGACAAACCATCTGCTAGAGAAACAATAGTGTGATTTAGCAGATGTTATCATTGAAGGATAAAAGCATCCATTTAGTGAGATTGTGCAGCTACAGGGCAGGCTGTGCAGGGTTATACAGTGCAGAGTGGGCACACAGATACTGCCTATAATTTGTAGTCACAGTAGCAGAGAAATGATAAAATCATGCCATTGTGGTATATAATTGTAGTCTCGCATTGATACAGAAGTAGTAATTAACTTGAAATCTGCATTATACTCCAGAATTTGCATTCTTGCTTAGTTAAAATGCCATTTTAAAAAAAAAGGCAGTTTGTTTTCCTCTTGAATAAATTTTAACTGGGGACCTTTTGTGTTTTGCATTGTAGATGCTATTCTAATCCTAAAGGAGATGAAAGAGAAAGAGGTTGTTCTAAGAGACACAACTATCACTTCATTCTTCCATATCCTGAATGCTGCAGCCATGAGGGGAGAAGCAGATACAGTGAAACAGCTACATGAATCTATTGTGAATTTGGGGTTGGCCAAGCCCACTGCCAACCTGTGTTCACCGCTGATTGCAGTCCATCTTGATCAGTAAGTTGAAAATATAAAAATCAACATATCCCAGTAGCAACAGACTAGATGTTCTGCTGAACAAAGGACTCTCCTCCCTGCCCCGTCATACTGGTGTGCGCACTTATTTATTTTGCGAAATATCACATTTTGCGAGGGGAGCTTAATTGACTTTGTGGAATAAAGTGATTTTTTTCTTCGTTATTAGCGAAGCTTAGAGTCTGAAACATCTGGTAAAGAATTTATGTCCCAATGAAATCTTTTGGTGTATATTTTAGAAAACATTTTGACAGAATTGCACACCTCAAATGACGATTGAAATGTTCCAAGAATTAGCATGAAAAATACAATGTTATGTAGAAACGTGGAAGAACAATAGCTAGACTTAATTTTATTTTCAAAATGAAGATCTTTATGGGGTGTGATGGGGAATTATTTCATTGCAATGGCTCACCCAATTCAGTTGTAACTTTAAAGGCTAGGTTTTCCTGTACTTTGTTGCTATTTAGAAAACCTTATTTAAAAGCCCTCCTTGTACTTGTGGTCAAAATTAATTTAAACCCATGGTATTGGAACTTGCACTCAACTGTTTCTGAATTTTTAAAACTGAGCTGCATCAGTCATAACACCTTAAACCGAAGCCATCCAGTCACCTTTTACATGCATGCCAATGACATCCGACTCTTCTCCTCCGCCACCTCTCTCAACCCACCCACTGCATCTATGCTGTTAGACCATATTGTCCTGGATGAGCTGTAACATTCTTCAGCTAAATATTTGGAAGACCAAAGCCATAGTTTTCAGCCCCGACACAAGCTCTGTACCTTCACCACTAACACCATCTCCCCTGCCCCATCGCTGTCTCGGCTTGAACCAGACTGTTCACAACCTCGACACCCTGTTTAGGCCCGAGCTGAATGTGGTGTCGCCATGTAGTCTCCATCACACAGGTGCCTACTTATGCTGCTTGTATCCTATCCCACACCAAACCAGCTCACCCGCTGCCCCTATACTTGCTGATCTACATTGCCTCCTGATCTCCCAATGCCTCACATTTAAAATTATCCTCCATGTGTTTAAATCAATATCTATGTAACCTCCTCCAGCCCACCTGTACTCTCCATTTCTCTGACTCTAGTTTCTTGTGCATACCCACCATTGGCCGCTGTGTCTTCAGCTGTTTAGGTCCCACTTTTCAAATTCTCTCCTAGAATTTTCTGAATCTCTGCCTTATTATCCTTTTAAGACCCTCCCTTTAAGATCCTTTGACCAAGCCTTTGCTCACCTCACCTAATTTTTGTTTTTGGCTTAGTTTCCATTTTTCTTGTGTCTCTGAAACGCCTTGGGACCTTTTCAACGTTAAAGGTGCTATAAATACAAATTCTTGTGATTGTAATAAACCTGTCTGAAAAGTCTTCAATTGATTCTGTCTTTGCATGTCTGTGCTTCAGTAATGGGAAACAAACCTCTGTGAAATGTGGAGAAAAAGAGCTCCTGTGGCAGTCTGATGATATTCTTCGATCTACAGTTTGCTGCAATGTTTTATTTTTGTCCTTAATTTCTGTTGGTTCGTACCAAATTTATAAATGCTATATTGCAGAAAATTTAGACTATATGCTGGCGCTGTCTGCTATTAACTTCACCGATTTTTGAAAAAGTTTTTGAAGCGATTTTTCAAACATGTACTTCAATATAGAGGAAGTATCAGAGACTTTATGTGCAACAATCGTGCAAGTAGAAGACACAACATTTTATTGCGATTTTAGTTGACTTAAAACTTGCCATTGGTAACCCTTTAGAAGTGAATATTTTGGATTTTCGTTTTGTTTCTGTTTGCATACTTATTTTAAGGGGGACAACTTATGACGACATCAGGGGAAACTAACTGCGTTACTAAGTCTAGCACTGCGGAGCAGTCAAATTTACATATACAATTGAAATGACATGATCATTGAACCACTCTGCATTAATGACAGTATCCACTGACGTTAATTCAGCTTCTTTGCATATTGCCAGGTTCAGTTGCTCCTTCAAGATGGTTCCCCTCATGTCGTCGTCAACGCTCCTTTTTTTTCTAAATTGCACAAATGTGCATCAGTAGGCACATTCTTTTAATTTTTGAGGGCTACTGATGGTAAGCCTCCATGCTTAATTGGGCTGTGTTGTACCAAGTGGGACAATCATTTTTTTGTTTTAATGGCGCAGTGTAACATCTTGCTATGACAATAGCCTTAGCCACTGCTTTTTGCCTATGGGACAAGAGTTTCAGTAATGGCAGCAGAAAGGAGTGAGTTACATACTGTTGATCAACATCAAATCCCTTGAAAGGACAAATCCAATGTGCAGTTTCCCAAATTCTAGATTAACCCCTTGCAGGAATAAAACCTCAACTCTATATAATTAGCTCAACAAATGTAACCCCACTACTTAAGAAAGGAGGGAGAGAGAAAACGGGGACCTACAGACCAGTTAACCTTGCATCGGTAACAGGGAAAATGCTAGAATCTATTATTAAGGACATGGTAACAGGGCACTTAGAAAATAATAATAGGATTGGGCAGAGTCAACATGGATTTATGAAAGGGAAATTGTGTTTGACGAATCTGTTAAAGTTTTTTGAGGTTGTGACTAGCAGAATAGATAAAGGGGAACCAGTGGATGTGGTGTATTTGGATTTTCAGAAGGCATTCGATAAGGTGCCACACAACAGGTTATTGAACAAAATTAGGGCTCATGGGATTGGGGGTAATATACTAGCATGGATTGAGGATTGGTTAACAGGCAGGAAACAGAGTAGGAATAAACGGGTCATTTTCGGGTTGGCAGACTGTAACTAGTGGGGTACTGCAAGGATCGGTGCTTGGGCCTCAGCTATTCACAATCTATATCAATGATTTGGATGAGGGGACCAAATGTAATATATCCAAGTTTGCTGCTGATACAGAGCTAGGTGGGAATGTAAGTTGTGAGGAGGATGCAAAGAGGCTTCAAAGGGATATAGACAGGCTAAGTGAGTGGGCAAGAACATGGCAAATGGAATATAATGTGGAGAAATGTGAAGTTATCCACTGGTCGGAAAAATAGAAAAGCAGAGTATTTTTTAAATGGTGAGAGATTGGGAATGTTGGTGTTCAGTGGGACCTGGGTGTCTTTGTACACGAATTACTGAAAGTTAACATGCAGGTACAGCAAGCAATTGGGAAAGCAAATGGTATGTTGGCCTTTATTACAAGAGAATTTGAGTATAAGAGTAAAGACGTCTTACTGCAATTATATAGGGCCCTGGTGAGACCACACCTGGAGTATTGTGTACAGTTTTGATCTCCTTACCTAAGGAAGGATATCCTTGTCATAGAGGGAGTGCAACGAAGGTTCACCAGACTGATTCCTGGGATGGGGGGGATTGTCCTATGAGGAGAGATTGAGTAGACTAGGCCTATATTCTCTGGAGTTTAGAAGAATGAGAGGTGATCTCATTGAAACATACAAAATTCCTACAGGGCTTGACAGGGTAGATGCAGGGAGGATGTTTCCCTTGGCTGGGGAGTCTAGAGCCAGGGAGTCACAGTCTCAGAATAAGGGGTCAGTCATTTAGGACTGAGATGAGAAATTTCTTCACTCAGAGGGTGGTGAATCTTTGGAATTCTCTACCCCAGAGGGCTGTGGAGGCTCAGTCGTTGAGTATATTCAAGACAGAGATCGATAGATTTTTGAATATTAAGGGAATCAAGGGATATGGGGATAGTGTGCAGGAAAGTGGAGTTGAGATAGAAGATCAGCCATGATCTTATTGAATGGCGGAGCAGGCTCGAGGGGCCGAATGGCCTACTCCTGCTCCTATTTCTTATGTTCTTAAATGCACTGAATGCATTTTAGTTTTTTTCCTGTGTAATTTACTTCCAATTTCATTTCAAGGTGCTGCCTCTTGTTGGAATGTGGTTGATTTATTTACACACTTCACAACTGTCCGTTCATATGTGGGAGCATACATACATAGTGTTGTGAGGCTATTCAGCCATGAGAGATAGCACAACAAAGCCCAAACCCAATCCAGACCTTTCCATCAGAATTCACTGGATAGCAATCATCAGCAGGAATCCTGGTTATTCTTTTCACATTGGCTAAATCATGAGTACTCTAGTGCCCCCAGCCCAGCTAAGAGCTGACTTAGCGTGGACTGCAAATCGAGCCAGGCACCATTCTCGTCTGTAGAGCTCAATTCTACAACAGGCACACTTGCCGACATTTCATCAGGCGATCAAGTTGCATTTTATAATGATTAGAACATCCATTTTGAGAGCCTTCGCTTGGAGAGGTTCGGAACTGAGCATATACAAATGTGGTACTGGGTCAAAAGCAGGTGTTTTGCTAAATTGGGGGATTTAAGATACATTGTTGGGCAGTGTGGAGGAAATGCTCAGGATTACTACTCACCTCTCTGTTCTCGGAGTGCCTAGTGCATACAAAGTGCAGAGGTGTTCTATTCTTCAGCTCAGGCATTCCTGTCCTTAATTAGCTCTTCAGATTGTCAGGCTTGTCAGCTCAGTACTTCAGGAGCATGATTGAAGTGTCAATTCAGAATGTAAACAATTGAGCTTACTCTGTTCTATGAGGTATACTGAGTAAAATTATCATGCCATTCAAGGTATTGTTTTGAGAATGGGGCTTTATATTTAAGTAGCTGCTAATGAAATATTTTGATGGGGGAGGGGAGGGGAACGAGTAAATGCATAGATAAGAAAAAAAAAAGGGACACCAGCTTCTCCCAAATGAACACAACTATCAGCTACGACTAATTAAGAACGAAGTGTTATTGTAAATATCTTGTAGTGATGTTTAGTGAGGCTGACAGATATAAAATGCATTAATAGCTGTAGACATGGTCTTCTCTATCCACTTTGCATATTTTGACCGGAGGCAGCTATTTTTAAGAACAAAGCATTTCAAACTGAAAATATTTGATCCTTAAGATTTAAATTTTCTAATATTTATCCTACTGAGTCACAGCACAGAAATGAAAAAGTTTGTTGTCTGAAGCGTGTTCCTTCCCCTCTCCCCGTTTCATACTGTGTTCTAACGATAGTGAAGACTTCAGTGTGGCTTGCCTTATTTTTTAAACTCAGGTTTTTTTTTTGCAATTATGAATTTAGCATCATCAGCGATGAAGGACAAAAGTAGTTCATTTGCTTTGCGGAGACAGGACACTGATAAGATGATTTTTCGTCAAGGATCATTGGGTTGTAATTAAGTTGCATTCATGGCTATTGCATTTTGAAGGATGATTGGTAAATGACAGGCTTCATGTGCTTAGCATGGACAGCGTTAGCAATTTTTTCTGTCCCTGTCAGAAAATCCTGTTGAGGCTGATAATGTAAATGCAGCATATTATTCCGAACAAAAGAGCAGGGAAATGAGCTATCTTGTCTAGTCATTCAGTTGTTTAACAGTGACTTCCAGTTAGACTTAATTGGTTGGAAAGCACTTGACATGTGAAGTTACAGCTATTTCGAATGCGTGTTTGAGTAAATTTTAAAGTAAGTGACAGCTAAATTGTACCTAGGGAAATTATAAAGCCTTCAACACAGTTAATTTTTTGAGGATTAGTTGTAATTGCAACACCAGTCTCCTTGAAGATTCCTCATTATGTCTAATGAACAGAGAAACATTTAGCTCAGTAAAGAGCCAGTCCTTTAAATGTATGATTGTGCAAAGCTGATTGTACCGTGTAGAATTGATTTCCCTGTACACTAACATCTGGTTTAGATTTGCAGATTGGGATTTGTTACACAAGTGTCTTTTTTTGCCTCCAGTCTCTTTCTGTTCCACCCTCCCCCCTCTTTTATTTTGCTCCTTTCCCTGAGGTTTTCAGCTTCAAAAGACAAGCTTTTCAATCAGTAAGCCTGTCATGAATTGCCACTTAACTGAAGCTTTTAACATAACGTTACCGCACTACATGGCAATTAAAATCAACAGTCCACAATGTTTTCTTACATTATATAAAAGTGAACTGTCTCTTGCTCTTCCATTGTAAAGTTCTTCATCACTGAACAAATGGGGGCTAAGCAGTTGAATAGCTGCTGTAAGCTTTTCACGACAGTGGTCTATTGTTTGTCTCGTCTGTTGCTTTTATTTAGTTGCACCATCTATTCACAGATAAAAATTAACCTGTAATTTTGTCTTCATACAAAATGACAAAAATTTGAATGTCTCAGTAGGGTTCCACTCACTGTACTGTAAACATGGCTTGGGAAGGGTATAAGGTACATATCTATCATGTGAAGCCGCGTTTACACTGAAGTATAGCACTGTGTTTAGATTGTAATGATCCCAATTTAGTTATTTCATTTTAGTACTTGAGACTTTTTTTTTATTTTTGCAATGTTTAGTGGGTTGCCTTAACAGACATTTAATGACAGCATACCCTGTTCTTTAAATGTAACAGAGGCAGTAGTTTTATTTTGTGATTATTGCTGCCTATTATCATCCAGCCAAGAGGGTAAGACAATCTGGATCATGGGGGAGGGAAAACTTTGGCTGTTCATTTATAATATAACCACAAACCCGCTGGGCCGTATTTTGCAACCCCTACGGGTGCGTACGAGCTGCGCACGCGCCCGTAGGAGCCACGCAAGTGCCAGGTTTAGGCTTGCGAAGCGCATGTGCTAAAACCCGGCACCTGCGATCTGTCAAGAATCTTCTTGGCAGATCCTCCGCATCCCCAGGCGTAAGGCCTGCTTTTACCAGCATAAGAGTTTTTTTTTTAAAAATAGAAAAATAAAATTTTATCACTCACTTATACATTAAAAACCCTGTCCAATAAAGTAAGCTTATTTTTAGCCCCGTTAAAACAAATTAAAAAAAAATTCAAGAAATTAAATTCTTGTTTAAAATATTGAATTAAATGCCATTTTAATTAATTTTATACATGTAATTTAAAAAAAAAAGTATTTCATGTGTTTGTGTATTTTTTAAGTCATCCTCATTCGTACTTATGACAGTTCCGTATGTATGGAACTGTCAAAAGTATGTTGGTTGGGCTGGCCCACGTGATCCCAGGGGCGCTTGTGAACCGCATGTGCCCCTGAGATACGTGGGCCTCTACGCATTTCTACTAGGAGAGGCCCAGGATCGCAAGCCTCCGTATCTCCCGGACCACCGGGTAAATGCATAGAAAATTTGAGCGGGAAGCCTCCGATCGCAAATTCAGGCCCATTATTTTTAGGCACACATTTACGATTTTGTTACAAATAGCCAACAGTGGAATTTTTTCCCCACGACTCTTTATGGTCACTAGAAACTACATACAAGCACTGGCTGACAATGTAATTAAATACAAACAGCTACTTCTACATCAGTAATTCCTTCACCCCTTCTAGCCCCTCGATTTGAAGCATTAAACCAAAAGCTTCACCTCTGTGCAGCATTCTGTACACCAGGATAAACAAATTGGAAACACAGCAGACTTGGAATTTGGCTCTGGGACAACATACTCGGAAGTTGAGCACTTCTGTCACTTGAGCTGTCAGACTACTAGGGATAGTTTTTTTTTAAAAAAGTAAGTGGGAACTTTGCCCTATATACTTGTTCTTGAAGCCAGAATGCTTTACTCTGGTATATGTCACCCACGTGACATACATTAAAAAATAAATTTGTATAACGGTGAGACAAAACTTAATTCAATCAAGGGGTTCTGGCGTCATAAATAGGATGCTTACGGCTTTTGAGTATTTGCACAACCTCAAAATTTGAATTACATCTTTCAATTTGTTGGCAGAAATTATATACCGAATAGTTTGTATTTTTATGTTTACTGCTGTTACTGGAAGTGACAGTGTGATTTAGGTTAAAAAGCAATGAAGTAGATGGTGATGTGAGGACTGACTATTAATGGAATCACGTGATGGTAATATAACAGTCCAGGGTTTTACTTGAAAATTCAGCTGAGTAAATTATTTGTGTATGTTGTATTAAGTGAAAACATTCTGTAACATACCCAACAACCTATGTGCTCTGCTTTTCAGTTCAACGTTGTACCTTGTATAAACAGAACCAAGTTTATTTTTGCGAAATACTGCGGATGCTGGAAATCCTCTCTCCACGGATGCTGCCTGGCCTGCTGAGTGTTTCCAGCATTTTCTGTTATTCCAAGTTTATTTTGATGACCACCTCCATGTTGACAGATTGCCTGTCCGACATGATGTCATGGATGAGCCACTGCTTCCTCCAACGGAGCATCAGGACGAATGAAGCCTTTGTTTTCAGCCTTTGCATAAATTCCAATGTCTTTCCACTGATTCCATTTCCTCGTCCTCGGCTATTTGTTCAGGCTGACCCAGACAGTATGAAACCTTGGCGTCCTGTTCAATCCTGAGCTGAGCTTTAAACCCAACATCCTTTCCATCACTAAGACTGCCTAATTCCACCTGTGCAACGGTGCCCACCTCTGCCCCGACCTTTGTCCCTTGGCTGTTAAAAACCGTTTTTCCATTCTTATGTGACCTCTTGACTCATTCACTCCAAATGCTCTCCTTTCTGGCCTCAGATCCTGCACTCTCCAAAAGCTGCAGCTCATCCAAAACATAGGTGCCTGTATCCTATCCTTCACTAAGGCCTGCTTAATCATTACCTCTGTCTTCACTGACCTACGTTCACTCCTTGTTTCCCAACATGTCAATTTAAACTCCTTGTGCTCAAATTACCCCCCAGCCTCACCCCAGCTATCTCTAATCTACTCCAACTTCATGTCTCTTCTTGCATCCTTTGATTCTGGCCTTTTACACACACCCTGCCTCCCCGTTGGTGCCAGAGCCATCAGCCGCCTTGGCCGTACTCTCTCGATCTCCCTTCTAAAGCCCATCACCCCTCCACTTCTCTCTCTCTCTCTCTCAAACCCATAATTTCAACCACCCCTCCTAATCTCCCTTCATGGCGTGGTATCTATCAATTTGTGAAGTGCCGTGAGACATTTTTACATCAAAGGCGTTATTCTAGTGCAAGTCAACGTCTGTGAAGCAGGGAAGTTTATTGCACTCTTCCCCAAATGCTTTATGCTTTACTCGAATGTTCAATATCTATCTATACCGGAGGATTTTATTGAGCACTAGTGCAAAAAGTCATATAGTCTTTTTGTGAAGTTAATAAAACATAACAACTTGTATTTATATAGCGCCTTTAACGTAGTAAAACATCCCAAGGCGCTTCACAGGAGTATTATAAGACAAAGAATTGACACAAAGCCACGTAAGAAATTAGGGCAGATGACTAAAAGCTTGGTCAAAGAGGTAGGTTTTAAGTAGCGTCTTAAAGGAGGAAAGCA
Source organism: Squalus acanthias (assembly GCA_030390025.1). Taxonomy (NCBI): domain Eukaryota; kingdom Metazoa; phylum Chordata; class Chondrichthyes; order Squaliformes; family Squalidae; genus Squalus; species Squalus acanthias. The sequence continues at coordinate 26,423,000 of CM059436.1, read as the reverse complement.
AAGTGGAGAGGCCTAGGGAGGAAGTTCCAGAGCCTAGGGCCTAAGCAGTTGAAGGCACGGCCACCGGTGGTTGAGCGATTATAATCAGGGATGCTCGAGGGCAGAATTCGAGGAGCACAGTTATCGGGCGGGGGTGGGGGGGCGAGGGATTGTGGGGCTGAAGGAGATTACAGAGATAGGCAGGGACGAGGCCATGGAGGGATTTGAAAACAAGGATCAGAATTTTGACCGGGAGCCAATGTAGGTCAGCGAGCACAGGGGTGATGGGTGAATGGGACTTGGTGCGAGTTAGGACACGGGCAGCCGAGTTTTGGATGACCTCAAGTTTACGTAGGGTAGAGTGTGGGAGGCCAACTAGGAGTGCATTGGAATAGTCAAGTCTAGAGGTGGTTGTTGTTAATAAAACATGTTTATAAACTGCAGGTTTACATCTAAATAAAAAAGTTACAAAGAGCTTCTGGTGGGGAAAAAAAATCATAACATTTTTGCTGTACATATTTAGGTACTTATTTTAATAATGAGGCTTACTGACCTCATTTTCAGATGTGTGGCTCTTCAAGCTAGAACCCATTGTTTTTAAGCTTTCAGTTTGTCTATGAATGTTCAGAATGAAATTTGTCAGGTGCTTGCTTTTCAGAAACTTACTGGTAATATCCACTTTTACAAATCTGTTGATGTATTTAGCTGCATTTCTTATAACCCAGAATTTATTTAAAAACATCATTTTCACTGGTACTTACATTTTCAGCTGGGACATTAATGGAGAACTTTACATTAGCTCGGCTGTCCATTTTTTTACTGGGTGGATGGACATTGTCTAATTTGTATTGCTCTCCTGTCAAATCCTGTCCGTAGTTGGGAAGAATATAGTAACTCATTCTCAATTGGACGATTCATTGCAGGGTCTGTTAGATGACTGGTAGTGCCATTATTGCTCAACACGTGTTGTGGTGTCAGCCAACCAGAGTGGTATTGGTGGCTACTACACCTTTACCCTTCTAGCTAAAAAAAAGTTATGCATCAGTTTTTTTTTAATTATACTGAAATTCCATTGCAGAGTTAGTGAATTAAAAAAAAAACAACTAAAGCATTGCTTAGTGAAACTGTGGTAAGTGGTACTGTTCCTAAACAGGATATTTTTTTGAGGAGGGTGATGGGACTGTACATTAATATTCCAAAACACAGTGCCATGGGGTTTATGCCTCAATTCCAAGGCTAGATTCTCCTCTGCAAGGAGAAAAAATGGGATGGCAAATAGGCATTGATCATTATGTACCTTGGTGCCAAAACAAGAGTATCACTGCTAGAAACCTTGTGAGCTTATTGCTAGTTTCTCTTGGTAGTAGAAATGGGAGTGTCGCTAAAAAGGAGAAAGAAATGTAATATTTCTGAATTAGATAGCCTGATAGTAAAGAATTTAGCTGTCGGAGTGCTCTGACTATTCTTTCACAGGGTATTACTTGGTGTGCATTAATCTCTTAAGCAAAAATGTGTATCTTAGCAAGTCACACATGTTCTCGAATATTGCTTTGATTATTAATTGCTATAATTGAGATAATGCTCTAATATGTTACTGAGGCTTTCTGCTTTCTGTTTCAGGGGGAATCTACCTGCTGCACTAGATGCAATTATTGATTGTCACAAGAAATACAACCAGATGCCTAGACTCCATGATGTTTTGTGCAAGTTGGTTGAGCAGGGAGACACAGATCTCTTACAGAAAGGTAATAAAGGAGATACTAAAGTTTTCACCAGATTCCCTCCCCTCACTCCAATTGAATTCATATCACAACACCCTAATTATTGTAAGTCTTTTAAAAACAAACCTGTGGAATAGTCCCTGTGATAAATTACAGGTTTTTATAGATTAATTTTAATTTGATTTTACTGAGAGTTAGTTTTGGAACAGACTTCAATAGTATTAACTTGTGAATTCATAATTGTGTTAAAGCTTTATATACTGTACTTGCAACTTCACAATAGATAGATAATTATTTAGTAGAAGAGATTACATAAAATAATCTTTATACAAATTTTATAAGTGAAAAGTACTTTTACCCCTCGACCTCCTGTTGAGTTTTTATTTCCTATTTTAATTTTATCTTCCTATATTTGAATGTTGTCTCTCCGCTTTCAAGCGGGAGAGCAGTGAGAATATCTCGTACTCTTTGCTGCTCTGTAACTGGTGCACTAGCAGATGTATGAGTGTTTGATGTTAAATGTTATTTCTTTAAATTTGCTTTCTGCTGTGCTTCCCTTTGTCTCTCCCACTTGTTGCTTCTCCAGATGGTTCCAGTGTGGCGTCACAAATTTCTGTGCCCCAAATTTTCCTTTTATTTTAATTCACTGTTGGGGATAAGTCAGTTTCCAACTACTGCCTCTTCTGGAAGACATTTTGTGAACAGAGTGCTTCTGTTTTATTGAGTTGTAGATTCTCATACCGGAACTGGAAATGCACACTAAGTTGGTTCAGTATCACAGAGAAAAAGAAATAAGATTCACATTTATATCGTGTCTTTTGTGAACGTCAAAGTGCATCCAACCAAAAATACTTTGGAGTACAGTAACTGTTATGTAGGGAAAAACAGATTTATATTTTGATTGAGAATCTTCACCATATCTGATTGAATTTTTGCATATGCACCATTTAGTGGTTTTGCAAACCCTTCACTGGAGAATATCAGCCCAATACTTTAAGACCAGTGGCTTTAATTTATGAGGAACACCGAAGCAGGTTGTGCTTGTTTTCTTGGAAAAGAGGAGATTCCGAGTTGACCTAATAATACGAGTTTTTTTAAATAATGGAAATTGAGAATTAATCCGGACAAATTGTTCACTCCGACCAAAGCTTTAAAACTAGGGAGTAAATGAGATATTCAGACAGAATTGTTTCATGCAAAATGCAATTGAGAGAGGTATTAGTTTTTGGGGCCAACCAGGTGGACTGTGGTGTCTTTTCCATTCCTGTGCTTTCTTGGGTTTTTGTCACATGGAATATGTAACCAGGAAAGGCTACTGAAATAAATCGTATAACTGGTTCCAGAGGCAATTAAACATGATCCTACAGTGAAAGTGAGGATGATCGATCAAAAAGGGGCAGGCTTGTTAGGACAAAGGTTATTTTCCCATTCCTGAAATTTCCCCCTTTAAAAGGAACCCCCCCCCCCCACTCCGCCAGCCAAAAATCTGCATCATGACTGTATAAAAGATGTGTGAATTAACTTTTTCTCTCCTTTTCCACCACCCTCAAAAACAAAAATGATATGCAGATCCTTATGAATTATAGCATACATAAAATCTGGCATTTTGCTGACACTCTTGGTGTGAAAAGAGAGAAAGATTTAACTTTAATTTTAACTCTTGTTGCAGTGCATGTTTTTAAATTTTTCTCTTGTACTTACAGCTATGGATTTTGTAAACCAGGAGCGAGGTGAAATGACAATGCTGTATGACCTCTTTTTCGCTTTTCTTCAGACTGGGAAATATAAAGAGGCCAGAAAAATTATTGAGGTGGGACTTCATCCTATTATGCTGTTCACACAGCCATTTTAGTTTGAACAATGAGCGTCAATTAATATTCTGAACCTAAAATGAGTATTAGTCTAATTCTGACTGATGCAATTTAGTCTACAAATTGAATAATGTTAACCTTATTAGCGGTGATAAGTATAGAATTTCTTCTTTTGATGTCTGCATGGTGCTGCAATAAGAATTATAGCCATTGTTTTTGTTAGATGTTGTTCAAATTTAAATATTTTTCTAGCTCCGCTTGATTGAGTTGCTCCTTTTATGCCAAATATTATGTTTGCATATTAAACCTGCGATTGTGGAACAATTAAATTAAACCACCAGTCCTGGGTGTATAAAGTTCTTAATCCCCTTTACTGATCAATTCTTTTGTTGTGCTTAAAAGCAGTGGAATTTAATTTGCTGCAGACAGAGGGTGAATCTGGTCAGATTTACTGTAGGGCATGTCTAGGAGCAAATAATCAGCCAGTCTGCTACAGCATCATATTAAATTCAACTTTTCCTTCCTGTAATTCTTTAAGCGGCTTATGATCAGCCAAAGGTGACTGATCACTCAACTAAATTTTGCATACTGTATCTGGTCCTGATTAAAATCTTTCATAGCAATATAAAGGGATAAGTTAGAGTAAAACTGTCTGCTTGCCCAGCTTTTTTACATTTGTTTCTTGGTACACTTGTTGGAGCCTAATTTTTTTTTTAAAGAATGATCTCCTTTTATTTTTGTCATGGTGCATATAAATGGAATATGGGAGGCATTGTCTTCATTTTTATAGTAAATTATCATCTTGCTGCAAGACTTTTTATGAAGACATGGGAACAGGAGTAGACCATTCAGCTCCTCAAGCCTGTTCCGCCATTCAGTTAGATCGTGGCTGATCTGTACCTCAACTCCATTTACCCGTCTTTGTTCCATATCACTTTGATACCCTTACCTAACAAAAATCTATTGATCTTGGTCTTGAGAATTTCAATTGACTCAGTATCCACAGCCTTTTGGAGGAGAGTTCTAGATTTCCACTGTTCTTTGTGGGGAAAAAGTGCTTCCGTTTTCACTCCTAAATGGCGTAGCTCGAATTTTAAGATTATGCCCCCTTTGTTCTGGATTCCCCCACCAGAGGAAATAATTTCACTGTGTCTACCCTATCAAATTCCGTAATATTTTTAATTACTTAAATTGGGTCAACTCTCCTCCAATGAGTATAGATTTTGGCCTCCCAAATTTGATTGTGGCTGCAGAGAATGTATTAAGCTATATAACATGGAGGCGAAGTGCTAGCACTCACGGGTCTGTGACTGTTGATGGGAGAAACTTGAGGCAATGACTTGAGAGTGTAGTACTTTACAGTATATTGGCTTAAGTATTTTTCCATTACCGGCACCAATTCGCCAAGTGACAACATTGCATGACCCTTCTGACTGTTCCATATCCACTGATATAATGCACATTATTTATAGCTTCCCCAGACTGCATTTTTTGTGCTTTACTAGCTAACAATTTGTATGATTTTAAAAGTCTGCGTGTATATAGAGAGGGTGTATTTTACTGAGTAAAGGCGGACAGCAAGATGGCCAGCCACGAAGAAGCCAGATGGCCCTATCATCACCATAACCTCAAGCCAGTTTATGCTGAGTAGATTGGTACTGTAGCTTTTGCTGATCTTTCACTTTTATGAATCTGAGTGGTTAATCTTGGTATGCCACCAATTGAAGATTTTTTTTCCCTCTAAGGAATTGCTGCATTGATTTATTCATGCAAGAATGGAACATTTTATGCTGTTCTTTAAACTGTTATCTGGAAATCCTATTTATAATCAAGTTCCTTGTTCTAAAAGGTTATATTGATATTGATTACATACTTTAACATTTTATCGTAACATACATATATAATGTAAAAAATAGTTAGGAGTTAAAGTGAGCAGGAGAAAATGAGCTGTAAAAAAACAGAAAATGCTGGAAATACACAGCAAGCCAGTTAGAATCTGTGAAGAGGCAAGATCGGTTATGACATTTTAGGTGTGTACTCCTCAGAAAATGAGCTGCAGTTGCTACTTGTGGGGGCAAAAACAGTGGTGTGAATGGCTAGCTTATTGGAGGGAAGCATTACTGCTTTAATCAAAACTACAAAAATATTTTGGAACCATTTTTGTTCATCCTTCCTGTTTTTAGTTTTTAAAAGATTTTCTCTTTTGAAATCCTTTTCTCCTGTTCTGCAGCACCATGAGCATAGTATAGGATGTAATTACCTGGCCAATAATTTAAACATAGGTGATATGTATCCTGGAACAGGCTCCTTAGGGAGATGCTGGAAGCAGTTAGTATTGATTCATTCACATGCAAATTAGATAGATTTCTTTCAAAAAATAATAATTTGGGATACAGTATATGAGTAATCTGAGACATGACATTATAACTGTAGCATGCTTGAGAGGAACAGATGACTTTGGACCTGTGGTTCCCAAAGCTCTCCAGCACTGGGGGTTTCCTCTCCTCATGTCTGGGTCGGTTGTAGACTAATTAATAGTGAATGACTGTCATGATCAGCCAAGAACTCCATTATCATTGTGTAATGCGACTACCAGGATGGTACAAGGCGAACTAGATGAATCTTGGTCTGTGTTCGTTTAACAATTCCTTGTGTTCCTACGGTGATCATCTTGTGCTTGCTGGTGCCATGATTTTGGAGACCTATAAAATGACCTTGTTTTAAAAAAAATAATAATTTGTACAATACATAGATATGTAAGACCAATAATGTTTTAAAAAGATTGGTGTGAGGGGCAAGCATAGCCGTTTAAAGCATTAAGACGCCACGGAGATCATATTGTATCAAAGTAGTCAGTTTCAGTTCCACGAATTTCAATCATCTGCATGCAACAGTTCTCGCATGAAACAAGATGTATTTTTGAAACAGTGCACACCCAGCAAAGCTGCCTTCAACTTGAGCATGTCATCCACCTTTGGTTTACTGTGAAATTGTTTAACAAAAGTACTGTTCATACAAATTGTAGCGTGTTTGTAACAAATTGTAACAAATGTGATGTGTCTGCCTAGGATGAAATGAATCAAATGTTTCCCTGTAGCATCGCTAGATAGAATTCATGCTCCTTGCAGGAGACTCCAATTGAAAACTACTGTATGAAATAAACTGAGCACAAAGTGTAAGGCTAGTTCCTTTTTACCCTCTGTTTTGTAATATTAGGATATAGTGCAAGAAGGAGGAGTAGGCTCTCAACAACAGTAAGGAAGGTCAAAGCAAAGTAGAAAAAGGGCGCATAAAAAGTGGGAAAGAAAAGAGACTGAAAATTAAGGGGGGGGGAGAATAAATCAAAAGCACTGGAAATTAATCTGAGTAAGAGTGGTGAGATTGAAGTGGAATCTGGGGTGAGAATAGAGTGAAGAAAATGGATATGACAGGCAAGATAAGCAAGGAGAAGAGTAGGCTTAAAATAAAACAATGGTCACCTAGTTAGTTGCTGGCTCACAGTCCCAATGTCCTACCATAGGAAGTGGCCTTTAACACTAAATGAAAGCAAAAAAGATACAATTGACAATGGTGTCTGAAGAGTCTGATCACTTGTATCTGTGCTGGAAAATTAGATGATGACTTCTAGGATTGCTGACTGACCACTCCTGGGGCTATAAAGTAACTGCTGTAAATTGTGTTACTGGATATTTTTGTTTGCCAAAACAACCTAGCATCCAAGACTAGCAATGAAGGTATTGCTGACTTGGTACCAGAACAGTTGTGCCCCTGTGCTTCTATTCTTTCTCAAATCCTCATTTTAAGTGTGGAAAATGGTTGAATGATAATGTGCCATTTCCTTAAACTTACAGCAGGATGGAGCAATAAGAACATGCTGATTTGAGATGAAACAGTTCTATAATAAAAATCAATCAGTCATAGGTTGAGGCTAAAACCCTAATCTGACAAGCATGAGCTCAGTTCTACTCTTACATACACAAAAAGGGATGGCACAACTCAAATAAAAATGTGCGTCAACAGATGTACAGTAAAATTGCAGTTGATATGTTGGCATAGATACAACATAGTAGCATGCATCATTTGCTTTTGGTTTTACAGAACTTGCATGGCTTTGAATATATTTAATCTGCAATAGAAGAATGAAAATGTCTGGGGATTTGCTGTATAGCTATGCAATCATGTTCTGCTTGTGCAAAGAGTTGCACTTCAACTTGGTAGATAAGAAAATGGGTGCAGAAGACCTCTGGGGAAAACATTCCATTTAGTGTTAATGTAGACTAGACTATAGTAATTTTTCTCAACAAGCTTTGTGAATATTTAGTTTTGAATCCCTAATGGATTTTGGAATAGAAGGGCATGAATAGATGAAGAAGATGTAATGGTGTGAACTGGAAGGGCCTTAATCAATTGAGGATATGTTGTTATTCCAGTCATGTGTAGCAACACTAATGTAGGATGTCAAACAACTTCCTGCCACAAGAAGTATAATTTAAACTACATAATTGTGTGAAATGGATGTTTTATGTCTTTGCCACTGTTCTGTAGTTTATAAGGTACCTTGGCTGGTAAAGCACTACTTAGTATTTGAGCAATAAGCCGTAAATGTAGAACATCCACTGAGGTTAGGAGATTTAGTTAAGCTGACCTAGATGTTCTTTTGAGGATTGAGACTTATTGTAAGTGAAAACTGTTCTCAATATCAGATGAAACTGAAGGATATCTGCATTTATTGCTTAGCTGTCCTTGAAATGACAGGCACATCAATCAAGTCTAAACACAGGAGATTTAATACATTGCATGTTGTGGATTTGTGTATTGTTGCGATCAGTGTCATTTGGATAAGCAAAGATATTGAAAGTTGTAATCAAATGTACTATTTGTTCTGTACCTACAATCAAACTCCTTTGTTTAATTTTCAGGATTCAGTGGTGTAATATTTAATTTCATGCTATAGTTTTTATGTAAACCTACTTTAAATGGTAATGTTAACATGAAAATTTATCTGCTTCATCAACCTCAATGTAGGAAGTATGAACTTGTTGAGAACTTACGGAGTATTGCCAAATTGATTTGATTTTAGAACCATTGAAGAGTTAGTGTATGTTTATTTAAATCCTTAGAATTTTGGAAGCTCAGCACATCAATCTGATTGTAAATGTAACATTTAGATTAATTTGAAAAAGCATCTTTATGAACTTGTTAAATATAAACTACACAGCAGAGGCTTCCTTTCTCAAATGAAGTGAATTCGTATAAACTCCATATTAAACTATTCTTATAATCATCTAAGTTAACATGGTTGTATTAATTGTCTGGAACGTAAATACTATAGGCCACAAATGGCTTACGGAACAGGCATAAAAACATCTGATTATTAAAGCTATTTGTGCCACAACAAACCAGTTGTAATTTATGTAGATTCATTTTTTTTAATGGTAGAATTGCATTGTGGACTAATTTAATTAATTGCTGTTTTACCATAATTACTAATGTCCTAAATTTCCTTCGGTAATTCTATGTATAAAAATGTGATCATCTCCTACAGGTGCTAAAACACAATCATCCTAAGAAATGTATTCATTTTGTTCAAGTGCCCTCTATTAACCTATCCTTTTTTTCTTTTAAATAAATTCTATTTCCTACAGACTCCTGGCCTGAGAGCACGCCCAGGGAGGCTTCAGTGGTTTGCAGATAAGTGCACAGCCACAAATCAGGTAGGTCAGCTGTGCGGTTTCTCAGTAGTAAAACAAGATTATCAAAAGAAAGTTGGTGGTGGGGAGGGGAGAAGAGAACGGGGCCATTTGTAAGCGTATTTCTAATCCAGGTGAATCTTCTAAACAGTAAAACAAGACTGTGCAATGCCTTTCTTATAAAACCCCTTCCAATTAGACTGTTTTGGAAATCTTTCAATATTAACAAATTGTGTCCATTAAGAACTTTATGTATCATTTCTGAAATATTTTCCTAATTTGCTTCAGGTTGAAGCACTTGAGAACATGGTGGAAATGACCCAGAAGCTATTTGAATGTGACAGGGACCAGATGTACTACTATCTTCTGAAGCTTTTCAGTGAGTGAACTTCTTTTAAATGGTCATTGATCTTGAGGACCACTGGAGATTTTTTTATATATACTGTATATAATACTGGGAATGAAGTACAGTACAATATTTTTTTAAATCTTCAAGCACTACATAGCATCATTTCTGATTGCAAATGACCTAATTCCTCAGAGTAGATGAGACTGACTACAGCATTAAAGCTCTCCAGCATCAGAGTGAGCATAAAATGTGTAATTATAATGTATTTTTGACAACTGACAGTTGGATCATCCCACTATAAATCTAATGCTTTCTCTTTTATTCCCCCTTGGGTGAAGGGGGCGGGGCAGAAGAAGAGAATTGGCAGATGATTGCTACTGATCTTTTACTAACCTAATAGGCACTAACCTATTGAATTCCAAAGTCAGAATGCTTCAATTTGTTTAAAAAAAAGTTACATTTTTGTGTAACCTAAAATAGATTTTTCTTTAAAGGTCGTTCTTAGTGCTAACTCTTCCAGCAGATTAGTTTATGGTGCTAAGTGGTATGTGCATGTTGCATGCAACCTATGAGCTTTGCAATTACTGTTACACAGTCCTAGTCCTCATGCTATGTATTTTTTGGGGAGACTGGTAAGAATGATCCCCTGTGAACAGTTTGTTAGCAGTTTCTGAGGCTGATTACTATTTTTCTATTCAAATTTCAATATGGTTTGTAATTTAATGTTAGTATTCTCAGTCTGCGAGTGAGTCAGATTTTCTGCTGTTTCCTTTGTACATGATTTGTTTCGTCTCATGCTGCAGTGTCACAAATTGAAGAGAATCTGTTATGTTAACACTTAATCTACAGATCATAGTTTTTACAAATTACTTTGTGTATATTTAGATGACTGCGCTCCTCCAATTCTGGCCTCTTGCGCATCCCCAATTTTAATCGCTTCGCCATTGCCGAGGCCTTAAGCTCTGGAATTCCCTCCCTAAACCTCTCCACCTCTCTTTCCTCCTTTAAGACGCTCCTTAAAACCTACCATCATCTGCCCATATATCTCCTTATGTGGCTCGGTGTTAAATTTTGTTCGATTACGCTCCTTTGAAGCACCTTGGAACGCTTTGCTACATTAAAGGCGCTGTATAAATGCAGGTTGTTGTTGAAAAAGAAGTACCGAATGTAGACTTTTACACCAGATTTTACAGTAGGTTTAAGTGAGTGAAAAGGCTACGGTAAAGAGGGTACAGTAGCATAGTTATGTTACTCTAGTAATCCAGAGCCTTGGACTAATAATCCAGAGACGCAATTTCAAATCCCACAATGGCAGCTGGGAATTTAAATTCAGTTAATTAAATAAATCTGGAATAAAAAGCTATGAAACGACCGGGTTGTCGTAAAAATCCATCTGGTACACTAATGTGCTTTAGGGAAGGAAATCTGCCGTCCTTACCTGGTCTGGCCTACATGTGACTCCAGACCCACAGCAATGTGGTTGACTCTTAACTGCCCTCTGAAATGGCCTAGCAAGCCACTCAGTTGTACCAAACTGCTACAAAGAACTACAGTAGTGGTTCAAGAAGGCGGCTCACCACCACCTTCTCGAGGGCAATTGGGGATGGGCAATAAATGCTGGCCTTGCCATCGACGTCCACATCTCATGAATGAATAAAAAAAATTATAATGGACACTGCAATGGCTGCCTTTGGGTGCTATACTGACAAAAATACAATTTGGTCTCTGCTCAGTTAACTGATCTCAGATGAGGACACTGCAGTTAACTTTGAACTATAGTAGGAAAAAATCAGCTAGGATTCCCACTCCTGGTCGCTATTCATCAACTGGTGAAAAGTATAATTGTGAATCTGGCTGTAGGATAAAACTCAGCTCTGATCTCCCATCCCCTCCCCCTCCTCCTCCATAGTTGAACAGTCTGTTGATATTCACTGTCCAGGCTCACTTATGAAGACTGACTACTTAGGCAGAATTCAGTTCTCATTTTTATATCAGATATTCGGTCCTTATTTTTATGAAATATTTCGGTTTCATATTATTTATCGTTAAATAGCAAATTGTACAGCTATTTGTGAAGTAGAGTTGGTGGGAGCATTGGAGTTTCTGTACAGTACAGACTGAGCAGCTGGGAGGTGCAAAACTGCGGCTTGATAGCACCACCACTGACGAGAGAGTGCAATTACAGCCTGACCAGTTTTAAAGTGTAACCAGGTTACATAAGCAGTTTCCATTAATTGACATAGAAATTTGTAATGGAAAACAAGATTTTGAGTAAATTACTAGTCGGTCTCCCATCAAGATTAAGTGCAGTCTTCAAGTTAAGCAGGGTTAGAGGGTGGAGGATAATTGTGCCAAGACCAAGGTAGAACTGCGATGATGGAAATGAGAATAGGTGGGGATGGATGTGGGGGGGTTGGTAGAGTGGGGTGGTGGAAAGGAGAAGGTAGAGCAGAGTTAGGAGGAGGTAGAAGCAACTGGGATGAGCAAAGGGGGAATGTGGAGCGGGGTTAGAGGAAAGTTAGAGGCCTGTGGCAGGGAGTGGGTGGGGAGAGAAAATTGAAGGTCACAGGAGGTGCAAGAACAGGCCTGGAGCATAGAAGAAGAGGCTGTACTTATGCAATTGTGACACCAGTATGTTACGGGGTGGGGTGGGGGGGTGGAAAAGAGATGGAATTGGGAGGAGAGGTGAAGAGCATGGGGAGAGGGCACTTGCTGGGATATAATTCAAGGGATGTGTCAGTAGTCCTTTTGTAACATTAAAATATATTGGCTTAAGTATAATTTTTCATTTGGTGTTTTTGTACGCTAAATAAGCCTAGTAACAACTATGCATGGCATTGGGTACTCCATTTTTAATGAGTTTGAGTTGTGGATGCTGAATGAGTTCTGGAAGTTTTTTCATGTGTAAGTAATAACATGTCAGAAAATATTAACTGTCAAGGCACATTGTGTTGAGAGCTGAGGTTGTATAAGGCAAGAGTTGACTGTAGGAAAGTGTCCCTTTCCTTTGGCTGTTAAAAGACCAAAGAGAAACCGATTTCTACAGGGTCAATCTGTATTCGTATGGACACCAGCCAACAGCACAAAGCTGCCTTTAATTTGTTTTTGAGAAGACTACAAAGGTTAGATGTCACAAGAAGGCTGACAGATGGTGCATAGTGTGTGTGTGTGGGGAAGGGGGGGGGAGTGTCTGTGTTTATTGCATTTAACCTTCAACGTACTTTTACCATGGAAGTAATCTGTGGTGCCACTGGGTACCAAAATAAAAAACCTTGCCTTTACTAGTGCTATTTTATTCTTAAAGAGGAAATTTATTGCATTGGTTCAGTATCCTAAAAATTATAAAGGAAGATATTTTTATCTGTTACCGTTGTCTCTCTTATTTTTAGGGCTCTTGGTTTTCATAGAATCATAGCATTTTACAGCACAGAAACAGGTCATTTGGTTCATCAAGTCTGTCCTAATGTTTTCCTTGACTTGAGCCACCTAGTCGAGTCCCACTCTCCTGCTTGCTCCCTATACCCTTTAATATTCCTTTATCTCAATCAACTTTTCTAATTGCCTTTTTTAAAAAAAATTACAGATTCTATTTCAGCGATGGTTTGTGACCAAAAAAATTCACATTCTAACCACCCTCTGTTTAAAGGAATTTTTCTCACTGCCACTACAATTCTTACAATTACCTTAAATCCTGTTACTATCTTGCTGACAATTGGAAATAGTATTATTTATGACCCTTTATAATCTTGAAGACCTCTACTTATATCACCCTTAACCTTCTCAACTCTAGTGAGAAAAGTCTTAACTTTTCAAGTCTTTTTTGTAAATGTAACCCCTCATCTCTAGTGACATTTTAGTGAATCTGCGTTGCGCCTTTACCATTGCTTTAATATCCTTCCTGTGGCCTATCTGAGGTCTTGTGCAAGTTCAACATAACCTCCTTGCTTTTGTATTCTATGGGCCTGAATTTCCAATCGGAGGCTTCCTGCGGACAGATGCCTCCGATCGTAAAAAATCTACGCACTTACCTGCTGGTTCCGTAGGTCCCGAGACTTCTGATCCTGGGCCTCTCCACTACAGAGGCCCAGGTATCCCAGGGGCGCAGGCGGTTCGCAAGCGTCCCTGGGATCACGTGGGCCGAGGGGAACCAATCAAAG